>OY757010.1:14508897-14698040 GCA_963580285.1 Lucinisca nassula
TGTATTTTTGGCAATGATTAACTTCCATAATAATAGTACCCACAATATACGCTATGGAGCAGAGCTGCCAACCGCTTGCTATCAGTCTATCGGATAACCAGTACAATGTTTATTTGAATTGAGGTTTAATGTCCCCGTCAACACTGTATAGGTCATTTTGGAGACGTTTCTTCCACTTTTGTGGGACTTTTACCCGAAATTGAGATGAAATGACATCTCAAGCCCAATCGCCCAATGCAACCAATATGGTTTATAAGCATGGACTGGCCGACTCGCTCCGCTTTACCTGCGCAGGCTTAGATTCTCCCAGCGGTTTACCAGTATTCGTGTGCGGTTGGTTTCAGCTCTGCGTGGAAGCACCATTCAACCCATTTATTTCTTCAGGCCCCAACGGGCGGGGGCCGAACCGGTACAATGTACATTCTTTCACCAGAGAGAGAAGAGACAGTATGCTAATACTGTATAACAAAGGTCTAAAGGGTACTGCAAGCATTCAGACAGATGACCATGTTCCCCGAGCTAGAAGGTGTAGAAATCACTATTCAATCGCGTTCAAGAAATGACATTCACTAAAATTCATTCTTCCCATTGGAATGCTCTTCCCGATCCGAAACTTTCCTCGGCTCAAGGTGTCGAGGATAGAGTAGCTGAGTTTACCTCTTTGGTGAAAATGCTAGGGACAAGCTTCCTGTATCACGGGTCCAATAGGAGGTTTTAGGAATTCCGTTTATGACGTCATTCTTGCGCATGCGCAAATCACTGGCCGTCAACTGAAACGGCCATCTTGAAACGACCATCGCTATTCAAATGTATTGGCGGAACTTAAAATGCTCACAATATTCATATGGGGCGCCGTTTTACTATTTAATCCGCATTGATAGATATCAATAATTATTTATGGATATCCATAATTCGAATTATGGATATCCATAATTCGAATTTTGGATATCCATTATTATTTATGGACATCAATGTTATAACTGTTATTAACTGAATTAATGATATCCATAAATCGAATAATGGATATCCATTATTCGATTTATTGATATCCATACATCGAATAATGGATATCCATTATTCGGCTGATTTATGGATATCCATAAATCAAACTAGAGCTGTCAGTGAAACTGACTAGGGCCCCGGCAGCGCTATCAGAGGATAAAAAAATTGTGGACGGACAGACAGACAGACAGACGGACGGACAGAGTGATTACTATGGGGCACCCACACTTTCAGTGCGGGGCCCTAATTATGGATATCCATAAATCGATTTACGGATATCATTAATTTAGATCGAAATATGGATATCCATAAATCGAATTATGGATATCCATAATTCTCCTCTGCAAATAAACCTAATGAATAATGACTGCTCCCTTTGCAAAAAAAAAATCGACTATTCCCGTCAGGCTTCCGATTTATTTAGGTGTGTAATAAAAGCTGGAATGGAGGTTGAGGTATTGCGGTAGGCT
Organism: Lucinisca nassula; assembly: GCA_963580285.1. Classification (NCBI taxonomy): domain Eukaryota; kingdom Metazoa; phylum Mollusca; class Bivalvia; order Lucinida; family Lucinidae; genus Lucinisca; species Lucinisca nassula. Next base: position 14,510,370 of record OY757010.1, read on the forward strand.
TAGTGGTGGCCTATGGTGTGGGAGAGATATGTTTTGCTTGATTTGAGGTTTAACGCCCCCTTCAATACTATTTCATTTTGGAGACGTTGCTTCCAATAGCCTTCATTGAGATGAAATGACATCTCAGTCCCTGTCACCCATTGACTCGTACGCCTTTGTTTCTTTCGCCAGAAACTGACAACTGCCTTTTTTGAATCAGCGGAAGGGAGAGAATGACCGTAGAAAATATTCCATGATCAATCTCCACGAATGAAAGTTGCATGCCCCGGCAGGTATCGAGCCCTCGTTCTTTGATCACCAGTCAGACGCGCATCTGACTGAGCTACCGAGGCCGGCGCAGCCAAATCTATTTCTTAAAGCCCCATTGGGCGGGGGCCATGAGATACATCTGAATCTGCCTGGTACTCCATACACCTCAAGTAGTGTTTTATATGGATATATGTTAATACTATATATAACGATTATGTGCATTTTTCTCCACAAAGCATACACGGATTGCATGTTTAAATCATTATAATCTTACGTCCGACTTTCAGTGTCCTTAGGTGCGCAGTCCTCTTAGAGGTGATTCCAGAGGAACCGGATGCGTTGGTCGGAATTTTCAGATCTTACGACTGGTTCCGATATTTAACTGCACACATGGCGGGCGTTCAGCGTATGGCCTCCGTTGCTTTTGAAGCCTTACGGGCTGAAAAGGCTGCACGACAGAGAGGTCCCTTTGACTGGCCATCATCTTCCAGCGATGATAAAGACCTTGAAGATTTTTAAGATTTTTACAGTAAACCATCACAAGTCTTAGGGAGAAATCATTAAACCAAACGCTTTAGCGGTGATTTATGGATATCCATAATTCGAATTATGGATATCCATAAACCTATCTGAATTATGGATAATTCTGTACCAAATGAAATCTTCCTCCTTATATATAGCAGGAGTACATTTCAAAATTTAGGGTTGTCAGGTTGTGTTTTCTTCAAAATTTATTTGGGAAATGGCCGAACTTTTTGCAAACAGTGTAGTTCCTGATCAGACACCGCGTTCTGTGGCGTCTGATCTCGGTCTGCACTGTTTGCCACGTACCCCTTTTGGGGTTTCCGGTACCAAATGGGTTAATGTAGGCCATGGACAGGTTGAACCAATCTGCAAATCTACCAGATTTTACTGTTAAATCTTGCCCTGGCGAAGGAGTGTTTCGTTCTCATGCACTGAAAGGGTGTTCTACGTTTGTTTTGAATTTAATGTTCCAATCCCACTGAGTCTTGGTGGGTCCGAGCACTGGGCAAATGACATTTTATTAAGCAACGCCGTATTATCGCATACGCACCGTTCTGACGTTTCATCAACGTTGCAAAGTCAAATTCAGTGCATCGCTTTAAAGTTGGTATGATGTATACACGACGTTGTTGACACGCTACATGTCGTTTGACGTGGCGTTTTTAACGGCAAACTGTAATTTACAGAGAGAGGACCCTGTTGGGTTGTATGTACAATATATCGTTTTCGTAATACGAAATTTCACATCTGGCAGCATATCGGTGATTCTCCCATTATCTTACATTAGAATTCGCCAAAAGCTTAAAAGAATTCCAGTTTTACGCTGTAATTAATACTTTATCTGTCCCACTACCTTAGAAGCAATACGACAGAACTGACATTTATAAAGAGTCGTTCTTCCCCAGAACCATTAGAGATTGGAATGCCCTTCCCGATTCGATTATTTCGACAGCTGAAGGTGCTGATGATTGTGTAGCTAAATTTACCTCTTTGGTTAGAGCTAGGGACTAACTTCCCACATCACAGGTCCTGGTGTATGAATGTCATTTGACGTGTCACCAGTAACAATTCTGATTCTGATTCTGATTCTGACAGATGACGGCAAGGGCTTTTCCCGTTCTTTTTTTAGAACCGGATGTACGTCACGAAAAAAGCTCCTATATATAGTGTATGAAGATCATTGGTTCTGACTTACAGCCGTGATGTGTGTGTGTGTGTGTGTGTGTGTGTGTGTGTGTGTGTGTGTGTGTGTGTGTGTGTGTGTGTGTGTGTGTGTGTGTGTGTGTGTGTGTGTGTGTGTGTGTGTGAATTCGGGTTTAACGTCGCTTTCAACAATTTTTCAGTCATATCACGACGGTGTCTGTTTGCGACAGGGAAATCAATGCTCACTTTTATAGTGCTGCCTCACTGAAGTATCATGCCCCAGACACATTACATGATACCACACCCAGTCACATTATCCTGACACTGGGTCGACCAGTCCTAGCTCTACCCCGTAAATCTGAGTGCCAAGCGAGGAGCAGCTTGTACCATTTTTAACGACTTTGGTATGTCGCGGCCCGGGATCGAACCCGTGACCTCCCGTTCCCCGGAGTGGACACTCTACCAACTGAGCTATCGGGGCCGGTGTACAGCCGTGATTCAGTCAAGTCATCAAAATGGGACACATGTATATCAAGGCTAAAACTACGTCTCCAATCAAATCAGCAGGATATATGCAGGCAGTGATAATCACAGCTGATCGTACAAAGAAAAAAATGTAGCTGGCAGCTAATCGTACAGTCGCCAACAGGATAGGCCCTGAACAAAGAGGTTATTATTTTGATTGCAGGAATATAGAACTAGCAAACAGGTATTGAGTTATGCTGATTTATAACCGTATTTGGCTTTCGCTAATTTAATATGTGTAAACTGACCTCATGGCAAACAAAATGTAAAATAGTAACGATCTCCGCAAACGAGGATGGGATAAATCACTGATGCAGCATCAGAATCGTTTTCTTGTGAAGAATAGGACGCATTATGATTGTAAATCGAAACAAATTTGAAAAGAAACGCCTCTTACCTTCCAAAACATGTGTTAAACAAAAATCACAATAATGAATTTTATTGATTTTTTGTGTTATTTACAAATATCAAGTAAAGCAGCTGACGATTTTTGGGCGTACAGTACCAGCAGCTTCCGATTTCAGATACTGTACGATGGTCAACTGTGATAACTTAAACTTTGGACAAACCAATAGAAAATCGCAATTTGTGATATTTCTTACAAAATAAAGGAAACATTGTCTCACACTTTTCTCCTGTCATAAAAAATCAGCACCGTTCATTGTACCCAGTCGCGTTACGTTTTTTCGCTGTGACCTGTGTGTTCTAGCAACAGTGTGATTTTGTGTGTTAGGTAGGGTAGTCAGCAACTGAAATCTTTGTAGCTTAAGATTACTTTATTATAGAGTAAATACGAGCAAGCTTACTCGTTAATACGACTTAGTTTTCTCGTAATTACGACATAATTATCTTGTAATAACTACACAGTTTTCTCGTTATAACGACATAATCATCTCATAATAACCACATAGCTATCTCGTAGTACACTAAATGTGGAGCGCTGTGGTGCGGTGGTAAAGCATCGGATTTGAGATCGAGATGTAGCCGGTTCTATCCTCGCAAGCGCCACGTGTTGTTTCCTTGAGCAAGAAACTTTATCCACGTTGCTTACTTTTCCTGGGCAGGTGTCGCTTATATTATTTTGTTTTGGATAGCCGTTTGGCCATTTTGTGGGAAAGAAACTGTCCTATTTGCTTTCCGCTATTGGTGTTTCCATTAGGTCTAGTTGTTTCATGTTTGTGCTCTGTCCCTTTGGTGTCTCTGATGGGAGCTATGGGTTATTGTATCGAATTCTGATCATTGCCGTTACTTCTGTAGATGAAACTTTATGAAATTATCTTTATATTACCCTTGTTATGTGTCCTTTTCAGCCAAATACAAACATCTGATTGTTGAGTTCTTTCATTTTATTTAGGTGATTTTAACAAATTTTGGCAAAAGCAAGAAATACAGAGATAATCGGTCAAGGCAACACATACCTTACAGAGAAGACAAGGATCTCACTGGAACTCTCCGGTATGCCAGTATAAATGCTCATCTGGGTATAGAACAGAGTAGAAGAGATGATATGGAATCCTTAGGATATGTGCTCATGTATTTCAACAGAGGCAGCTTACCATGGCAGGGATTAAAAGTAGGTTGTTCTGTGAGAATGAAGTCAAAATCTATCCTAACTCCAGAGCGAAAGAATAAGGATGATTAAAGGATAAGCTTTCTTATTTTTCTTATATATAAAATGAAAAAAAAAAAAAAACATCATATATTCTGGGTACTTGTTACAACCACATCATTGAGGTCATTTTACCATGTACCCATGTTTCTGAACAAGTACCCACAACGCGTTTTTGAACATGTACTCAAACATGTGTTTCTAAAAAGCATGAAGCAAAATTCTTATCCTAACTTAGCCTTAGTATACGCCTATACGTATTCTTATCCTAACTTAGCCTTAGTTATCTAGACATGTGAGTTACGAGAAACTTACAAATGGCAGATATGGTTAAATTCACCATGGCAGTGATTAAACGCACGAGGGCTGATTGATATATTGTGAGCCTCGTATTGAAGGCAGTGCGCAGGGATGTTCTTTTTAAGTCCTACCATTATCTGACTATATAGGGCCGTGTATTCAAGGACTGATCTAATTTGGTCAGTTGATATTGACGAAGTAGCACTCGAAAGTAAACAAAGCAAGCAGCTTTTGCAAAATGGACACACTCGGTGAAAGAGCAGTGATCCAATATTTGCATAAAAAGGTTCAGTTAAATAAAGCAAATTCAGTTAGATAAACCTAATTCTTCTGATACCGAGGCCCCGTTTTTGGATTTACATCTATCTATTGTAGATGGCTTTGCTTATTGCAAAATTTATGATAAACGCGATGATTTTTGATTTTGGGATTGTAAATGTTCCTTTCTTGGATGGTGATGTTCCTCGTGCGGCATCCTATGGAGTTTATATTTCCCAATTAATTCGATTTGCCAGAGTGTGTAGTCATGTAACCGACTTCAACACTCGTAATAAATTGTAAACTGCTACACGTCTTAATAAGGGTTATCGGTATCATAAAATACAAAAAAACCTTTTCAAAATTTTATAGACGTCATTCCGATTTAATTTCAAAATTCAATGTTGGACTTAAATCCCTTCTGCAACAAGGTCTATCGGAACCCAAATTTTATGGTGACTTAAGATATAGATTCAGAAAAATATATAAATGCAATGACTTAAGCAACCAATTTCGTAAGATCATTCTTCGATATAAAAAGATGGGGTACAACATAAATGTTATACGACAGACTGCATGCATGGTAGTTAACCCAATCACGGTTGACAACTTTGCTTCCCTCTTTAATTGCACGCCGGTAGGTCAGGCCTCAGATTCTATGACGGTTCCAGCGTAACGGCTTACTGAGAATTAGGGAGAGTTTAATTTTTGCAATGTTAGTTGGTGCCTGGTGCCCTATCTCTGGTCTGGCCCATCTGAGTTTAACTGTTGGTCTTCTTTTGCTCTTGCTGTCGAGTCCTCATCGTGTTTCATATCTGTGGTTGTTTGATTTTGTGTTCACGGAGATGTTGCACTGATGACTTAGGAGGCCTTCATGCGGACTGAACAAATTATTTGTTTAAATCGCGACTGGAATAAGGGCGGGGATTGTGGCCACGTAGGGTCGATTTAAGCCCCGACGGTGGAATTCGTTTCACTGACCTACCAAGGCCATTCTCTTGTCGCGGTTTGTTTTTTGTTGTGGTGTATTTGAGTGTGTGTATCGCTTATATTATTTTGTTTGGATAAGCGGTTGGCAATTTTGTGGCAAAGTAGCTGTTTTTTTTTTTTTTGTTTTGTTTTGTTTTTTTTTTTGCCTTCCGCTATTGTGGTTTCCATTAGGGTCTAGTTGTTTCTTGTTTGTGCGTCAATCCCTTTGGTGTCTTTGATCGGAGTTGTGAGTTAATTGTATCGATTCTTGATCGTTGCCTTTACTTCTATTTAACACCTCAGGTTATCCATATTGATATGGTAGCACGGATAGGGAAATATGCCCCTTCATATGCTACAGTGAAAAGGTAGGTGGCGGAATTAAAGAGCGACAGACAGAGGCTTGTGGATGACCACAGTCCTAGAAGGTCTGTCAGTGTTGCAACCCAAGAAATGGTCAATAATGTCCATGATATTGTTATGACTGACAGACGAGTCATAAAGATATATAGGCAGTAGAGTTCGCATTTCACAGGGAAAAGTACATTCTATTATGCAGTGAGAAAGCTTTCGGTCCGATGGGTACCAACACTTCTGACTATTGATCAGAAGCACACCAGGCGCACATTATTGCCTGCTTATCTTAACATTTTTGAGGAAGTTCCTGCCAACTGTCTTCAGAGATGTGTCACTATGGATGAATTATGGGTCCAGGGGCCAAACAACAATCGAAACAATGGAAGGCTCATCCCCACCAAAGAAGCCAAAGACTGTTCCATCAGCTGGGAATGTTATGGCCTCGGTTTTCTGGGATGCAGATGGTATTATGCTGATAGATTATCCCTAAAATGGACAAGCAATCGATGGCGCATATTATGCTTCACTTCTGACGCAGTTACGGGAAAATATCAAATTTAAGCGCCGCGGAAAGCTTACTAAAGTTGTATTGATCCATCAGGACAATGCTCCTGTTCACAAGTCTGTCGTTGCTATGGCTGTCATTCACGATTGTGGCTTTAAATTGATTAAACATCATCCTTATTCACATGATCTCACTCCACCAGACTTCTCTCTATTTCCAAAAATTGAAAACGGCTATTTCATGGCCCCACTTTCCGTCCGCATATGACGTCAAATATGCAGTGGATGACTTTCTGCATAGCCTTTAAATACCACTGGCAAAAGTGTACATATTTAAAATATGTCTGACAAAATTCAAATCATTCAATATGAGGCTCACAACATATCAATCAGCCCTCGTAGGTTGTTATCCGGAATGGAATATGCAAACTTTTCGAACGATAAGAGCTTAGTTTTATTGTTTTTCTTGGAATACTTTTTACTGAACAATATGAACATAAAAATAGACTTTTAAAGTCTAGAAAAGTCATCTAATCTACCAGGTTAAAATTAGGACACTAGCACATTTTTGTGCATGTCAGTATTCATAAACATTTATATCCGATTAACGTATATCAATTAAATTGCAATAGTTTACAAGTTGTCCAGAAACATTCGAACAACAAAATGATCCCAAGCCACGAAAGAATGTATTAAAGAAATGGACGCACACATACAAGCGTGTACATCAATGGGCCGAAACCCGTAACTCTGAGGAGCGGCCACAAAAAGTGCCTTGGTGTGGTCAGTTTTGTGGCAAAATAGTCATGCAGTTATACTATAATTTCTGTTTCCAAACTGCTTTATCAAGTCTAACAAAGACTATGACAACGTTCTCAAAACGGGTTGAAAAATTGTTCTTTCTTACCAATTCAAAAACCTTAAAATGTTACCAATAAATGATCTTCTTATCGTTTCTCGTCAGAGACGAGTACAAAATATCCAATAGATAACTAACCCAGATTCACATCAGTAATTTTCAATCCGCCTGACAGGCATTTAGCTCAGAATAGTGCAACAACTGGAAAGAATACAATACATTTCGCGCGCCCGATTAAAGGTAACGGTTACAAATTTAATGTTTAATGATCCTAGATTTGCTGGTTAAGAAAGAGTAGGTTAGTTGATGACTTAGTCGAGCCCTCACTGTTGTTTCATCTATGTGGTTGTTTGATTTTTGTGTTCTCGGAGATGTTGAACTGTTGTATTAGGAGGCCTTTATGCGGACTGGGCGGGTTACTTGTCTGATTTGCGGCGGGATGGGGGCGGGGGTTGCGGCCCCTTGGGTTCGATTACCCCCCCCCCCCCCAGTGGTATTCGTCTCACTGACCGTTCCAAGGCAGCTCTTCTTTCACGGTTTACTTTTGTTTATTTTTGTTATTGTTGTTTGTCGTTGGGTGTGTGTATCGCTTTTAGTTTTGTTTTGGATAGCCAAATGGCCATTTTGTGGGAAAGTAACTGTCCTTTTGGCTCTCCGCTATTGATGTTTCCATAAGGGTTTCGTTGTTTCGCGTTTGTGTTTCTTTCCCTTTGGTGTCTCTGATTGGAGCTGTAGGTTTATTGTATAGATTCCTGATTATTGCCTTCACTTCTATTCTTTCAATAATTAGGTTACACCGCATCTCAATATGGCAGTTCTAATGAGCATTCTTAAATCATGTATTGTATTTAAATTAGAAAAATACCACAAGTTATATTAGAAAAATAACCATCACACGAATGTATTATCGTAATCACTTGATTTGTCCAAATTTACCCAGTTTGCAGAAAAACACAGCTGACTGTATTAAACAAAATATCAGCCAATGAAATGTAAAGTCACCTGATAGTATCTGATTTCCGACAGTCTGCCAAATAAAATGTACTGTCGAAAATATTTGACCTTTCCAATGAGAGTTCGCATTAATTCGCATGAGTTTTAGAATGTTCATTATTTGCTTCCTGGCCACACTATGTTTTCTTTAATATCTATCTCAAAGGAAATTCATCTACTTTAGCATGACTTATATAATATAAAGTTGGCTTAGCAGGGTTTAAAATATTTTTTCAAGTTTTGCTTTCAAACAGAGGATGGGTACCCGCCTCAATGACAAGCCCGCAATCTATGTTTACTAACACTAGAAAATTTGTATGTGAAACACTATGCCCACAAATATATGATTTCCCTTAAACAGGCACTAGCCGTTATACCTGAGCAACAGAAAAGGCTGAGTTCAAAAGTCATAGAAGTGATAAATATTAAATTGGTGATAATTCAAAAATCACACGCACATCTCCAAACCATGAGCAAAGAGCTTACAAAGTGTCAGCTTCCTTGGATGAAAATTGTACGAGAACTTCCGCACATAACGTACCCACCATCTTTTGTTCAATGCCCAGGTCAAAACGGGATAAAAAGGGTAATAACTCTTCAAGAAAAAAAAAACGACAGAAAAAACTAAAAAATGGTCTGCGGCTGATGCGATATAAAATGTCAGGAATGTAGCTCTGTGCATTTGTCACCTATTACAATGTACTGTAATAGTATTTAAGCCCCAAAACATGCTTTAAAGTGTTATTGATCAAATCATAGATAAAGCCAAAATCACACGCATATCTACAGACCATGACAAAGGAGCCTGCGGCTGCGACGTTTCCGATGGAATGGTTGCACTGTCAAGGTACGCACAACCTTGTCGTCTTTAATCACTGTGTCGAAAACGGACAAAAAGGGGACATTACTCCAGAAGGAGAACCCCTTCAAAAATAAGGTTCTGCTTATTTTTCACGCTGATGCTATTTCTAAAATTACAAGGTACCAGCTCTAACCATTTTGCACCTACGTTAATGTACTTTAATAGTATTTAAAACACAAACAGTTAAGTTCCAAAGTCAAAAACGTAATAAGAATTAAATTAACAATACCGCCAAATCACATGCACTTCTACAAACGATTACAAAAGAACCTGCAATAATTCAAACTGATCGGTATAAACTGATTTATGCACACAAAGTACCAACTACCCAATGTCTAATAGCCGAGCCGTAAAATGGAGAAACGGGGGAGGGGGATAACTCCGTAAGGAGACCTCGGACGAAAAATAAAAGAATACGGGTCCGCTTATTTTTATCCTGTTGCTTTATATTAAACTTCAGGAGTCTAGCTCCAAGCATTTTGTACCCACTGCAATGTACTTTAATAGAAGTTAAACCCCAGAAATGGTTAGGTTCAATATAAGGGACTAAATTATAATGAAAATAATGGATACATTACATTCACATCTAAAAGAGTCAGCAAACATGTTTGCTAGGACCCCAGTTAAGATTTGTATTATTTCAGATTGGATTTCGAAATCAAACTTCTCATTCATAGCTTAAATTACGAACAACAAACAGAGTAATCAAAGAGCATAAGAAAAATGTATATGGCAACTGCAAAATGGAAGAAATGATAGTTTACAATTATTTAAAAAAGAAATCAACTATAACAACACATAGTATTGTATTGTGGGTCACAATTCAAGGAAGGTTAGTCTTAGTCGCGACGGAAGTAAGAGCGAGGATTGTAGCCACGTAAAATCGATTTAAACCTCCAGTGGAATTCGCTTCCGCTGAACGTTCCAAGGCGGTTCTTCTGTCGCAGTTTATTTATGTTATGGTTTGTCTTAAGGTGTTAGTGTCGCTTATATTTTTTCATTTTGGATAGCCTATTGGCCATTTTTTGGGAAAGTAATTGTCCTTTTGGCTTTCCGCTATTGGTGTTTCCATTAGGGTCTGTTGTTTCATGTTTGTGTTTCTTTCCCTCTGATGTCTCTGATGGGACCTGTGGGTAAATTGTATCTATTCCTGGTCATTGCCTCCACTTCTGCTTAGAGGAAAATAGATGTGAATACGTTATAAATGAGCAAAACTTAAGAACGAATGGGAGTTATCAATAAAATGATCCTCTATGTGTGTGCTTTTCCCATGCTTAATACTAAGAATATAAAAACAATATTTATGAATGCCCTTTAAGATTATTTATTCCCCCCACCCGCCCCCTCCCGCAACACACACACTCAAAAACAAAAAGGAAGAAAGAAAATGGAAAATGGAAAATGACTAGTAGTCGGAAAAAACGACAAAAAACAAATTTTCACATGCACATTCACAAGCCATGACATAAGAGTCTACAAAGTTTCATTTGATCGGTATAAAACTGTATGATGTGTTGCCCGCATAAAGAACCCACCGTTTGTCCTCAAGTACCAAAGACGAAAAGGGAAAAGGGGAAATACCTCCGCAAGGAGATCCCTGACAGAAAACAAAACAGAATAAAAAATAAATAAAAACCGGATCCGCTTAATTTCCATGCTTGTGAAAATTTCAGAATTTTACTTCAAATGGACGGACCTCCTCAACTTCTTCGAAGCAAAGCAAACAAGCAAGGGTGCTATTTATAATAATTGATCATTCACAATGCTCCTTGTAAAATACAATACAGAGCATCAACAAACAAGAGATGAATACACACAATGGTGATGTCATAATTTTGCGAGTAAATTATTAATGCAGCATTATGAAACAATACCGTGATGAACGCGTACGTGTCAATCAATGACTGTTTTCACACATCTAGATGCTAGTCACCCAGGAAATTAATTTATCTGATAATGAACTTAGGGTAAAATGGAAGTGAATGAATTGATTAGGAATCGATACAATTAACACAGCTCCCATCAGAGACACCAAGGGAAAAAAACAGGCACATGAAATAACTAGACCCTAATGGACACATCAATAGCGGAAAGCCAAAAGCACAGCTACTCCCCCATAAAATGGCCAACTGGCTATCCAAAAGAAAAAACACAGGCGATACACACACTCAAAGACAAACCATAAAAAATAAAGCGCGACAGAGGAACCGCCTTGGAACGGTCAATGAAACGAATTCAACTAGATGGCTTAAATCGATTTTACACGACAGCAATCCTCGTCCTTACTTCCGTCGTGATTTAGACGAATATTTTTTCAGTTCGCATGAAACCCACCTAACACATCAGTGCTTCATCTCTGAGAACACAAAAATCAAGCAGTCTCAGAGATGAAGCAACTTCGAGGACACGACAGCAGTTCGAACAATTTGACATGAAACTGACCTTTATGCAAGGAATAAATTAGTCAATGTTATCGCCGAATACGTCGGGGTTCGTAAACTTCACATGAAATTTCGGCATCTCGTGAATACCGACACATTAACCGACCTCTATGTCTTGTAAATTGATTTCACCATCTTCGGAAAACGACGAAGAAAAATATATGCATTCAGTCGGGTGTGAAATTATGTTAATAGAGTTCATCAGTCTCAGGCCAATTTGTTCGAACTATACTGGAGCAAAAGAAAACCAAGAGTAAGACTCCGGTGGGCCCAAACAGAGACAGAGCATCAGGCACCAACCAGCATTATTACATAAAAATAAACTCTCTCTAATTCTCAGTAACATAGAAGAGAAGGTAATGATCAGGAGCCGATACAATTAGCCCACAGCTCTCAAAGTGACACCAAAGAGAAGGAAACACAAACACTAAACAACTGGCTCCCAACGGAAACACCAACAGCGGAAAGCAAAAAAAGGACAGCCACTCTCCCACAAACTGGCCAACTGGCACCCAAAACAAAACAATATAAGCGAAACACACACTCAAAGACAAACCATAACAAAATAAACCTAGTCAGAAAAACCGCATTGTAACGGTCAGTGAAATGAATTACACCTGGGGTGAGGGGTGGGGGAGCAAAATCGATTTTAAAAAGCTGCAATCCTCGCGATTTAGACAAATAATTTGTTCAGTCCGCATGAAGGCTTCCGAGCACATCAGTGCAACATCTCCTAGAAAACAAAAATCAAACATCCACAGAGATGCAACAACGGTGAGGACTCAATAGCAAGACACCACTGAAATGCTGGAGCAAACGAAAACCAATATCCGATGGACCCGACCAGAGACAGCGCATCGGGCGCCATCTAACATTTTAAAAACTAAATTCTCCCTAATTATCCAATTGGCCCGACCGCTGACAGAGCATCAGCCACCCGCCAACATTACATAATGTTGTATCCTCTCTAATTCTCAGTTAGCCTTTACGATGGAACTGTCATATAATCTGAAGCCTCACCCACCGACCTGCAATTAAAGAAAGCAAAGTTGTCAACCGTGATTGGGTTAACTACCATGCATGCAGGATGTCGTATAACATTTATGTTGTACCCAATGCTTTTATATCGAAGAAAACTTTGCGAAATCGGGTGCTGAAGTCATTGCAATTGTATATTTTTCTGACTTTATATACTAAGTCACCATACAATTCGGGTTACGATAGACCTTGTTGCAGAAGAATTGCATTTTGAAATTAAATCGGAATGAGGTCTTGGAAATTTTGAAAGGCTTCAAGGTGGTTCTTCTGTAGTGGTTTATTTTTGTTATGGTTTGTCTTTGAGTGTGTGAATCGTTTATATTATTTTGTTTTGGATAGCCAATTGGCCATTTTGTGGGAGAGTCACTGTTCTTTTGGCTTTCCGCTATTGATGTTTTCATAAGGGTCTAGTAGTTTCATGTCTGTGCTTCTTTCCCTTTGGTGTCTCTGGCGGGAGCTGTGGCTTAATTGTATCGATTCCTGATCATTGCCTTCACGTTTTTCTTGCGTAGTTTATGATACCGATAACACTGATTAAGGAGTTTAGCGGTTAACAATTTATTACAAGTGTTGAAGTCAGTTACACGACTAGACACTCTGGCAAATCGAAATAATTGCGAAATATAAACACTATAGGATGCCGCATGAGGCGTATCACTATCCAAGAAAGGAAACTTTACAATCTCGAAATCAAAAGCATCGCGTTAATCATACATTGTACAGGAAACACACCCATCTACAATAGATAGATGTAAATCCAAAACCGGGCCTCGGTACCAGAAGAATTTGCTTTATTTAATTAAAATTCTGGAGGATATATTTGACTGATCAAACCATCGAAATAGGTATTGTCAATATTTAATAAATCATCCGAATATCTAGAAGTCGAGCTAAAGGCTTCATGTAGAAATCTGTTTTGGTCTATAAAAATTCTAATGAAGTTTTAAATACATTGAAATCCAGGCGTTTTCGTGCTTCTGGTCTGTCTACTTATGATTTTGCCACCCTTTACACTACACTTCCTAATAATCTTATAAAAGAAAAACTTAATGATTTAATTAAATTGACATTTCATAGGAAAGACTCCCTCTATCTTACATGTAATGTAAGAAATGTGTTTTTCACTTCTGAAGATCATAAAAACTATACCTTATGGTCATGTCAGAAGGTGTGTGAAGCTCTCACCTTTCTACTTGACAATATTTACATAAGATTTGGTACTAAGTTATTTAGAACAGTAGTGGGTATTCCGATGGGTTCTAATTGCGCACCACTTGCGTCTGATCTGTTTTTGTTTTGTTAATAAGAGAGACTTCATGATATCCCTTTCTGCTGATAACCAGTCTGAAATCATTGAAGCTTTTATTTCCCCTTCTAGATATTTGGATGCTTTATTAAATATTGATAATACCTTTTTCGTTGGTTTGATCAGTCAAATTTACCCTCCAGAACTTCAGTTAAATGAAGCAAATTGATCTGATACCGAGGCCTCGGTTTTGGATTTACATCTATCTATTGTGAATCGGTTTGTTTCTTGCAAAATTAATGATAAACGCGATGATTTTGATTTTAAGATTCTAAACTTTAATTTTTTGGATGGTGATGTTCCACCTGCGCCAATCTATGACGTTTATATTTCAAAATGTAGCCATGTAACTGATTTCAACACTCGTAATAAATTGTTAACGGCTAAACTTCTTAATTAGGTTTATCGGTACCATAAACTACGCAAAGCCTTTCCAAAATTTTATAGACGTCATTCTGATTTAATTTCAAAATTCAATACTGGACTTAATAAAAATCAAAAATGAGTTCCTTTAAGAGCAATGAAAACATTCATAAGAAAGAAGATAGATCATACTACGTAGTTTCGGCTAATAAAGCCTCATCAGTGACCCTGTAATGATCCGGCAATGAAAGCCAGAGGAAACATACTGCAATTTTTTTTTAAATCTCTTCTGCAACAAGGTCTATCGGAACCCGAATTTTATGGTGACTTGGTATATAAATTAAGAAAAAATTATAACCGCAATGTCTTCAGCACCAAATTTCTTGCTGTCGGGTCCTCTCCGTTGTTTTATCTCTGTGGGATTGCTGTTTGTGTTCCCGGAGATGTTGCACTAATGAGTTAAGCGGCCTTCATGCGGACTAAACAAATTATTTGGTTTTAATCGCGACGGAAGTAAGGGCGATGCTTATGGCACGTAAAATCGATTTAAGCCATCAAATGAAATTATTTTCCGCTGGCCGTTCCACGGCGGTTCGTTCCGTCGCGGTTTAATTTTGTTATTGTTTGTCTTTGGGTGTTTTTGTCGCTTATATTATTTTATTTTGGATAGCCTTTTGGCAATTTTGTGGGAACGTAACTGCCCTATTGGCTTTCCTCTGTGGATGTGTCGTTAGGGTCTGTTGCTTGATGTCTGTATTTCTTTCCCCTTTGGTGTCTCTGATAGGGGCTGTGGGCTAATTGTATCGATTTCTGATCATTGCCTCTACTTCTTTTTTCAATGATTTCAGATTGGTTTTCAACGGTAATGGGCATCATGAAGTCTCTTTCATAACGAAACAAGAACAGTAAGCTTTTACGATGGAACCGTCATAGAATCTGATGTTTGACCCTCTGGCGTGCAATGAAAGAGGGAAGCAAAGTTGTCAACCGTGATTGGGTTAACTACGAACCATGCATGCAGTCCGTCGTATAACATTTATTTTGCAACCCAATCTTTTTATATCGAAGGATATTTTTACAAAATTGGGTGCTGAAGTCATTGTAAGTAAATATTTCCTGAATTTATATACTAAGTCACCATAAAATTCTTGTTCCGATGGACCTTATTGAAGAAAATATTTTAGTCCAACCTTCAATTTTGTAATGAAATCGGAATGACGCTGATACAGTATTGGTTATCTCATTGGGGATACTATTCGTAATATTGGAACAAACTTTCCCTGCATAAAATTTGATTTTGGAACAGTCAAGTCCTGGCTGTGCTACATTTGAGCGTCATATTTAATGAGTATAATTCCGTTTTCTAGAAACATTCCACGTACATGTCAGGAACCAATTGGTTAACTGTTTTAAACATCAATTTTGCCTTGTTCAAGATCACCTTTTACTTAGTTGACAAAACTTTTAAGATTGATTTAGCAGCTTCATAATATACATATTCATTGTCCTTGACAAATGTAAAGGCGCGTTTTTATAATCTTGATTTAGAAACATCCTAATTTAATGAGTTACGGAATAGGGCATTACAAAAATGCAAGTGAAGCTCAATAAAGAAGCCTGTGCTCTGAACGTAGATAACAACCTATTCTTTGACAACAGCCAGATATAGCAAAATAAATCTTGCAAACAGCCTGGTAATTGGTACTCCAATGTAATTTTTATGCACATATATGTCAAGTATTTTTATCACTTATAGTCATCTGTAACTCAACATAATTAAATGTAAGTGTGAATTCGTTTATACCAATGTGTAAACGTTTTTAGTCGTGTTGTGATGTGTATACCTTTTTTGTTTAATGATTATAAGTAACATTTAAATATGCGAATACTAGTCGTGTAATGCTATAATGCCTCAGCTCATTCACATTAATATGTGCGTCCAAAATAGAAGCATCGTCTGCAGTTAATTTTATCAGTGAGATGCAACGGTAGATAATTGATCGACATAATAGACAGTAACGGGCCTAATATAGATCCATGTAAAACTCCGGATTTTATGAAATCACAATCTGACGTTTTATTGTTTGCAGAAACTATTTGTGTCATTTGTCTAAACCATGACAGAACCACATGCGATGATTATGGCCATTAATAATCGACTGAAGCCCCAATTGAAATACATTTTACTGACCGTTCTAAGGCAGTTATTCTGTCGCGGTTTGTCCCTGTTATATTTGTTTTTGCATATATGTATTGCTTATATATCTTTTTATTTTGGATAGCCGTTTGACTATTTTTCGGGAAAGTACCTGTCATTTTGGCTTTCCGCGAGTGATTTTATAGAGAGATGTTGCACTGATGAGTTAAGAGGTCTTCATGCGGACTGAACAAATTATTTGTCCAAATTGCGACGGTAGTAGGGGCGAGGTTTGTGGCCACGTAAAATCGATTTAAGCCCCACCTCCCCCCCCCCACCCCTAGTGGAACTCGTTTCCGCTGACCGTTCCATGGGAGTTCTTCTGTCGCGGTTTATTTTTGTTATGGTTTGTCTTTTGGTGTTTTTGATGCTTATATTATTTTATTTTGGATAGCCTATTGGCCATTTAGTGGGAAAGTAACTGTCCTTTTGGCTTTCCGCTATTGATGTTTCCATTAGGTCTGTTGTTTCATGTTTGTGCTTCTTTCCCTTTGGTGTCTGTGATGGGAGCTGTGTGTTGATTGTATCGATTCCAGATCATTGCCTTCACTTCTATTTAACTTAATTCGTTTCCGTTGACCGTTCCAAGGCGGTTCTTCTGTCGCGGTTATTTTTGTTATTGTTTGTCTTTGGGTGTTTGTGTCGCTTGTGTCATTTTATAGCCTTTTGGCCATTTTGAGGAAAAGAAACTGTCCTCTTGTCTTTTCGCTGTTGGTGTTTCCGTTGGGGTATGTTGCTTCATGCTTGTGTTTCTTTCCCTTTGGTGTCTCTGATGGGAGCTGTGGGTTAATTGTATCGATTCCTGATTCATTTCCTCTACTTCTATTTTTAGATAGTTCATCTTCGTATTTCTTTCTCTTTTTTTTTGCCTCTCTTGGGAGGTGCTGGATAGTTGTTTTGATTCTTGATCATTGCCTTTCCCTTCTATTTTCTATTTCTCAGACATATTTCCATGAACAAAAATATTCCATCATTTATAATTTATGTTTCTTTAACGGTAAACCATAATCCAATAGATCGAATGCTTTTCGAATGTTTACCACAGAAGAACCTCCAATTTTGCCTCCATTTACAGCCTTGTGCCAGTTTGTCTGTCATCAGTGTAAATAAATGCACTTTCAGTAGAATGACAAGACCGAAAACAAGACGTCACTACTGCTGTTGTCTGGGAATGTTTGGCGGCCGTAAAAGTCTCCCTGCCCTACATCATAGTGTAGTTTATATGTTCTTGTCCTTTAGGATCATTGATTTCATAGTGGAATTTTGAAAATATTTGAAAACTAGCTAGTCTGGTCCAGAAAACATGTACACTCCATATCTTCTAGTTCTGTGGTGTAATCTTTGCTTCCAAAGGATAACCCTTTGTAGAACATATTTGACGCCACTACAGCTGTTGGCCGGGAATATGTGGCGGCCATAAAAAGTCTCACTGCCCTACATCATAGTGTAGTTTATATTTTCTTGTCCTTTGGGATCATGGATTCCATAGTGGAATTTGGAAAATATTTGAGGGTCACTGATGAGGCCTAAATGGCCGAAACTAGCTAGTCTGGCCCAGAAAACATGTGCACTCAATATTTTCTAGTTCAGTGGTGTAATCCTTGCTTCCAAAGGATAACCCTTTGTAGAACATATTTGTTGGATGGATATAGTTAAGCTGTTTTAGAAATATATAAGGTGCTTCTGTATAACTGAAAGAAGTTTTGACAATTTTGGTAAAATGATTATTGGACGGATTTTGTTCATCTCAACATTCGCGCCTCTTTTGTGGAACGTGGTTACTTTTGTGTGTTTCCATAAGATTGGAAAACTGCTTCTATGTAAACATTTGTAGCGACAAAAGTAACGCTTTTGGTTAAAACACCAGAAGAATCGTTTATTAAAGCTTGGCTTCAATTCCATCTAAGCCAGTTGCTTTAGTGGTGCCAAGCAAAGATCAAAATCTGTTAGTAAAGTCGACACCATTCCAAGATTAAACGACTGCCGTGTTTTCCCGGAACTCGTATAATTTATATATCTCTGACTTTACTAAACGTTGACACCATTCCCAAATTGAAAACGACTACCGTGTTTTCCCGGAACTTTGTAATTAATATACGAGCTCGTATCTCTGACTTTACTAAACGTATTTGCCTCCAATGGGTCTGTGAAGCAATTTCAATTTTTATTCGTTGAAATAATCAGCTAAATATGCATCATCGGAGATTGTCTCGTCGTCAATTCACAAACCAAAAATACATTACGTTTGTTATTGTTATGTTTACTGGTACTACCTCATTCTTCCAAATGTTTTTCGGATTGACTAAGGATCGATTTTTGTTAATGTGTTGATTTTTAACTAACTTCATAAAGGTCGAAGGTTACTGTTTCGCCAAGTTTTATAGTCTTTCATATTTCCATGTTTTTATGGTTATCTCCCTTCCATTGTATGTACTATTTCGGAAGTAATTTTGTACTTGAAGCTGTGAGTGGAGACGGCTGTTCCATAGTTCATTCACTGGCTTATAGTTGAAAAGAATACTATTATACTTATATTTACACTTTGAAGAATAGAAAGCCTCAATCTCCATTAAATGGCTGACGCGAAACAAAGAAATACAGTCGAACTTCGATGGCTCGAACAAAGATGGCTCGTTTACCATGGATGTGTCGAACCAATTCTTGAGCCCCTAGCGAAATCCTCTACATAAGAAATAGTGGGGGATAATTAAGGAGATTTTAGTCTTTATCTTGCAAATGTATGCTGTGTGTACTCATTACAATCGCCTCGATGAGGCGATTCTAATGAGTACATACAGCATACATTTATGTTATAGCACACCGATAAGAAGTCCAAAAATACCCCCGTTATGTTTTCTGGAAGTATGCAACAGTGGCTCGAACTACCGCTGTTTCGAACAAATTTATATGGTCCCGACGGGGTTCGAACCATTGAAGTTCGACTGTATACGGGAGTTTACTACAAATCTACACTCTCATTCTAGGCAGCAACAAAGGAAGAGAAATATGAGAAAATTCTGGAGAAAAAAATATCAACGCCGGTGGAAGTCTTATGTAAAGTAAGCATGCATTTTTTAGCTCACCTGAACACGAAGTGCTCATGGTAAGCTATTGTGATCGGTCAATGTCCATCGTGCATCGTGCGTCGTGTGTCGGGCGCCGTCAACAATTTGCTATAAAAGCGAGTGTCCGCTTCGGGGAACGGGAGGTCACGGGTTCGATCCCAGGCCGCGACATACCAAAGTCGTTAAAAATGGTACTAGCTGCTCCTCGCTTGGCACTCAGATTTACGGGGTAGAGTTAGGACTGGTCGACCCAGTGTCAGGATAATGTGTCTGGGTGTGGTATCATGTAATGTGTCTGGGACATGATACTTCAGTGAAGCAGCACTATAAAAGTGAGCACTGAGCTCCCTGTCGCAACCAGACACCGTCGTGATAGGACAAAAATTGTTGAAAGCGACGTTAGACCCGAATTCACACACACACATACTACCAAAATAGCTAAAGTCGATTTGCCCCGCTGAAAAAGATGGTAGCCAGAGCTAAAAATAGAAAAAAATATTTAAACGATATTTATCTTGTACCTATTGGCCAATTTCATTCAAACTTTATAGGAATGTTGCTTAGGTGACTCTCTACCAAAATAGCTAAAACGGTTCTGCTACAACGAACAAAATGGCCCCCGGAGCTATAAAAGGAAAACAAAGTCATAAATTTGATTTAAATTTGAACTCTTCCCAAACCCTTGGGCCAATTTCATTCAATCTTCAAAGGAATGTTGCTTTAAATGCCGACTCCTTCCAAAATTTCCAAACCCTAGGTCCAATTTCATTTAAACTTCATAGGAATGTTGCTTAGCTGATACTCTATACAAATAGGCCAAAATCCCTCCACTCTGATGAACAAGATGGCTACCAGAGCAAAATATTAGAAATAAAACTTAAACGACAACGCTGCCTATACCCATTGGATAATTTCAGTCAAACTTCAGTCAAATTTCACAGGAATGTTGCTCAGTTGACCCGTTACCAATTGCAAAATGGCACAGCTCCGATGAACAAGATGGCCGCGAGAGCTGAATGTAGAAAAAAACGTCAATAATTTGATTTAAATGCCAACTCTCCTTAAACCTTTGTGCAAGTTTCAATCCACGTGCGCCATCCTATGGTGTTTATATTTCACACTTAATTCGTTTTGCTAGAGTGTGTAGTCATGTAACTGACTTCAACACTCGTAATAAATTGTTAACGGTATAAACTGCGCAAAGCCTTTTCAAAATTTTATAGACGTCATTTTGATTTAATTTCAAAATTCAGTACTGGACTTAAGTCGCTTCTGCAACAAGGTCTATCGGAACCCGAATTTTATTTTGATTGAGTATATAAATTTAGAAAAATTTATAACCGCAATGACTTCAGCACCCAATTTCGTAAAATTATTCTTCGATATATAAAAAATTGGGTACAACACAAATGTTATACGACAGACTGCATGCATGGTAGTTAACCCGATCACGGTTGACAACTTTGCTTCCCTCTTTAATTGCACGCCGGTGGGTCCGGCCTCAGATTCTATGACGCTTCCAAGGTAAAGGCTTATGGTTGGTTAGTACCTGATGCTCTGTCTCTGGTCGGGCCCATCGGAGCCCAACTGTTGGTTTTCTTTTGCTCCAGCATTTCTGTTGTTTCTTGCTGTCGAGTCCTTTCACCGTTGTTTCATCTCTGTGGTTGTTTGATTTTTGTGTTCACGGAGATGTTGCACTGATGAGTTAGGAGGTCTTCATGCGGACTGAACAAATTATTTGTCTCAATCGCGGCGGAAAGTAACTGTCCTCTTGGCTGTCCGCTGTTGGTGTTTCCGTTGGTGTCTGTTGCTTCATGTTTGTGCTTCTTTCCCTTTGGTGTCTCTGATGGGAGCTGTGAGTTAATTGTATAGATTCCTGATCATTGCCTCTACTTCTTTTTTTTTTCATAGGAATGTTGCTTCAGTGACCCTCTGCAAAACTGGCTAAAACGGTTCTGCTCCGATGACCAAAATGCCCCCCCCCCTCCCTGAGCTAACAATAGGAAAACTTCAATAATTTTCTTAAAATGCCAACACATCCTTTCCCCTTGGGCCAATTTCAATCAAACAACAACGGAATGTTGCTTAGGTGACACTGTATCCAAAAAGCTACAATCGTTTTACTCCGATGAACCAGATTGCCGCCTGGGCTAAAAAATGAAAACATCTTTAAACGACAACTTCTGTACCCTTGGGCCAATTTCCGTCAAACTTCATAGGAATTTTTCTGAGGTGACCCTCTGCCACAATTGGTAAAATGGTTCCGCTCCCATGAACAAGATGGCCTCCAGGTCTAAAAATAGAAACATTTTTAAACGGCAACTCCTTCTACAACCTTAATCCAATTTCGTTCTAACTTCATAGGACTGTTCCATATGTGACCCGCTACCAAACCTTTTAAAATGGTTCTACGCCGATTGAACACAATGACCACCAAAGCTAAAAACAGAAAAAAACTCAATAATTTGTTTTAAATGCCAACTCCTCCTAAATCCTAGGGCCAATTTCAATCACACTTCATCGGAATGGTGTTAATTAAACCTTCTATCAAAAAAGCTAAAATCCTTCTGCTAAGATGAACAAGATGGCCACCGGAGCTAAAAGAACGAAAAAATTTTGAACGACAACTCCCCGTATACCCCTTGGCCGATTTCAGTCAAACTGCAAAGATGACTCTCTGCCATAATAGTTAAAAGGAATCCGTTCCGATGATCAAGATGGCCATCAGAGCTAAAAATAGAAAACGATCTTTAAACCACAACGTCTCCTAAACGCTTGTGCAAATTTAATTCAATTTCCATAGGAATGTTGCTTACGTGCCCCTCTACCAAACTAGCTAAAATGGTTTTGCTCTGATGAGAAGAATGGCTGCCAAAGATGAAAATAAAAATACAAAAATGTCAACAATTTACTTGAAATGTCAAAGTAGAAGTAAAACAAAGATCAGGAATTGATACAATTAACTTACTCCACCCACAAAAGACACCAAAGGGAAAGAAATACAAACATTAATCGACCAGACCATAATGGAAACCCAAACAAAGGAAGGTCATAAGGACAGTTACTTTCCCACAAAATGGCCATATGGCCATCCAAAATTAAAAGACACAAGTGATACACACAGTAAGTAACAAACAACCACATAAATAAATCGCCACAGAAGAGCCGCCTTGGAACGGTCAGTGGAAGATTTCCAAATCCTTCTAAACCAATTGATAAATTTCAATCAAAATTCATAGGAATGCTGCTTAAGTGAACTTCCGAAATGGCTAAAATCGTTTCGCTCTGATGAACAAGTTGGCACCCAGAGCTAAAAATGATCGTCGACCAAAATAGTTAAAATCATATGGCCCTGATGAACGAAATAGCCACAAGAGCTAAAAAAACAAAAAGGTAAAAAAATGATATAAATGCCAACTCCTCCTAAACCCTTCGGCCAATTTAATTTAAACTTCACAGGAATAATGCACAGGTAAATCTCTACCGAATTAGCTAAAATTGTTCTGCTCTGATAAAAAAGCTATTTGATAACTTTGAAATCAGGTGAGGGAATTAGGACTATCTTGGCTCGGCCCTCGCCCATCGCGGCTTTAAGAAATATATGGGTTACATGATGCTTCAAAGCAGAGCTGAAACAGACCCGCACACGAGTACTGGTAAACCGCTTAGAGGATCTAAGCCTGCCCAGGCAAAGCGTAGCGATTCGGCCCGTCCATGCTTATAAACCCTACTGGTTCCATTGGGCGACAGGGCTTGAGATGTCATTTCAGATCAATGCCGGGTAAACGTTCCACAAAATTGGAAGGAACGACTCCAAAATGACCTTTACAGTGTTGACGGGGACGTTAAACTTCAAATCAAAGAAACAAACAAACAAACAAAGGACCATCTTGACCCTCTTGTTTTCTTTTTCCCACTATTTTAGACGCTACTATAGCTACGGCTCATATTCAATAGTAACAATGATAAGTAAATGCTAATGTTCCTTACTTTTGTGTGTAACATGTGAAAATTCGCTGGAATCTGCTACAGGTGGCGATTCTGACAGAACCCACATATCATACAAACTGTCCTCAGCGCTGCTCCTTATCTGGAGCTATGGACTTGAAGTTAGTCAAACAGTGACTCACTTTTTATCCATATGTGCGTTTGAACGAAAACACTGTTTATCCCCCTGGAGCCATAAAAAGGCAAAACGTTTTTTCCGATTCATTGCGATAACAAAGCTGTGTGGCTCAGTGCAGTCTGTGACGTCTCCACATTAAGATAACAAAAGTATTTGACAGTGCAGTATGTCACGTCTCCACATTGCCATAACACATCCATGTGACATAGTACAGTCTGTCCCGTCTCCAATTTACGATAATCGTGTGGCATAGTGCAGTCTGTCTTGCCTCCAGATTATGATAACACAACCTTGTGACATAGTGCAGTCTGTCATGTCTCCACATTAAGGTAGCAAAATCATATATATGTGACATATACGACATACTGCATGCATGGTAGTTAACCCAATCACGGTTGACAACTTTGCTTTCCTCTTTAATTGCACGCCGGTGGGTCAGGCCTCAGATTCTATGACAGTTCCAGCGTGAAGGCTTACTGAGAATTAGAGCGATCTAATTCAATGTAACGTTAGTTGATGCCTGGTACTCTGTCTCTGGTTGCGCCCATCGGAGTCTAAGTTAGGTTTTTGTGTTTACGGAGATGTTGCACTGATGAGTAAGGAGGCCTTCATGCGGACTGAACAAATTATTTGTTTTGATCGCGACGGCAGTAAGGGCGAGGATTGTTGCCAGGTAAAATCGATTTAAGCCCCCCAAGTGGAATTCGTTTCCGCTGACCGTTCCAAGGCGGTTCTCCTGTCGCGGTTTATTTTTGTTATGGTTTGTCTTTGTGTGTTTGTGTCGCTTATATTATTTTATTTTGGATAGCCTATTGGCCATTTTGTGGGAAAGTAACTCTTCATTGGGGCCCGTTGCTTCATTGCTTCATGCTTGTGTTTCGTTCCCTTTGGTGTCTCTGATGGGAGCTGTGGGTTAATTGTATCGATTTCTGATCATTGCCTCCACTTCTATTTTTCACGTCTCCACATTGCCATAACATATCCATGTGACATAGTGCAGTCTGTCATGCCTCCAATTGACGATTATCCTGTGACTGAGAGCAGTCTGTCTCGCATCCACATTGTACTAACACATCCCTTTGGCAAAGTGTAGTCTGTCACGTCACCACATTGCGGTAACACATCCGTTTGACATAGTGCAATCTGTCCCGTCTTCACATTGCGGTAACACATTCTTGTGACACAGTACAGTATGTCACATCCCCACATTGCGGTAACACATCCTTGTGACATAGTGCAGTATGTCACGTCTCCACATTGCGGTAACACATCCTTGTTACAGAGTTCAGTCTGTCACCTCTCCACAATGCGGTAACACATCCTTGTGACATAGTGCAGTATGTCACGTCTCCACATTGCGGTAACACATCCTTGTTACATAGTTCAGTCTGTCACGTCTCCACAATGCGGTAATACATCCTTGTTACATAGTTCAGTCTGTCACGTCTCCACAATGCGGTAACACATCCTTGTGACATAGTGCAGTCTGTCACTTCTCCACATTGCGATAACACATCCGTTTGACATAATGCAGTCTATCTGTCCCGCCTTCACTTGAGGTAACAACTCCTTATGACCAAGTACAGTCTGTCCAGTCACCACATTGCGATAATACGTCCATGTGATATAGTGTAGTCTGTCACGTCACCACATTGCGGTAACACATCCGTTTGACATAGTACAATCTGTCCCGTCTCCACATTGCGGTGACAGATCCTTGTGACATAGTGCAGTCTGTAACGTCACAACATTACGGTAACACATCCTTGTGACATAGTGCAGTCTGTCACGTCTCCAGATTGCGGTAACATCCTTGTTACACAGTTCAGTCTGCAACGTCACTTTAATACGGTAACACAACCTTGTGACATTGTGCAATATGTCACGCCTCCACATTGCGGTAACACATCCTTGTGACATGCATTCTGTCATGTCTCCACATTGCGGTAACACATGCTTCTGACATATACTGCAGACTGCAGTTTCGCTGAGAACCCGACTAACGCGAAATCGGCAATTTTCTCCGCGAAACCGCGAGAAAAAATAAAATGAGCGAGAAATTTCTCCCGGTTTCGCGGAGAAAAATCCGCGGAGATTCTCGGCGAAAATTTTACCGATTGCTTTCACTGAAAATGAATTATCCGCGTTTTGTGGAGAAAAAAAACAACTTGGCTTACGCGAAAGTAAAAGTCAAATTTTCGGCTTATTATTATTTCTTCGTTTGTTTGGCGTTGTTTTTGTAAACGAAGGCAAATGGTAGTCATTGTTAAATTATAATAAAACATTCTTCATGTTACACAATTACAGTTTAGTAATTTATTTCTCCATTGTATAATTCCTTTTCAAAAGTCTCAGACAACTTTTATTCACATCAAGAAAACACGCCTATTTATTTCTTACCCCCTTAAACCCCACTTTTAACTGGGGTTTACAGGGGTATACTTTATTTATCTAATTTCTGATCAAATAGTTGTGGGTACTCGTTAGAACTGCCTCGCCGAGTCGTGTTAAAGAGTACCCACAATATTGAGCAGAAATATGAAAAAATTGGAAGAATTTCCTTATGACATGGTGCAGTCTGTCAGTTTTCCAAATCATCCAAGTAACACATTGCGGTAACACATCCTTGTGACATAGTGCAGTCTGTCACATCACTGCAATGCGATAACACATCCGTTTGACATAGTGCAGCCTGTCAAATCTAACATAACGAAAACGCATCCGTTTGACAAAGTGCAGTCTGTCACGTCTCCACAAATGTCACAAGGATGTGTTACCGCAATATGTAGGCGTGACATATTGAACTTTGACACAACGATAGGTGTTACCGCATTGCAGTGATGTGACAGACTGCACTATGTCACAAGGATGTGTTACCGCGCACAAACGGACGAAAAACCAGACACCTACATGTATATCGCCCCATGCTTCATGCGGGCGCGTGAAAAAGGTAATGCTACTTTGCATTCACACGCATTTATGAACACTCATTATTTGCGCTACCAAAGCTCCTTCCCCGACCCCTTACACACCCCTAAGTAATAAATATTCCCATTTGGAGCAAACAGATGGTGCATCAACATGTTAACAAAGCCCATGTAATGAAGAACCCACTATTCCCCACGTTTCATGCACACTGGAGTTTACAAGGTACATGTATACATTTTCGTTTATCTGTTCCTAGACGTCCCATTTAGAATGTGGGTACTCGTTACCAACTACCTCAGTGAGACGATTCAAATGAGAACCCGCAAGTTATTTAAAGAGTAATATAGGAACATTATCACATATTTTCATCAGGAAATAACCGTTTTAGGTACGAATGATTGCATATGGGTGTGTTATCGTGATTTGTACTAAAATATTTCGTATCAAAATTATTTTAACAGTAACCATACAGAGACCTATATGGAGATTGATCATGAAATCCTTTCTCCGGTCATTCTCTCCCTTCCGCTGTTTGAAGAAGGGCGATTGTCAGCGAAAGACTGTGCACGGTACTGGTAAACCGCTTATGTATAAGCCTGTCCAGAAAAAGTGTGGATAGGTAAATTGTTCGGCTCCAAAATGACCTAAAATAGTGTTGACTGGGCCGTTAAACTCCAAAACAAACAAGACAAATCTTCTACCTATAGTAAAGAGTCACGAGGGAACCCCGAATACTTTCATGTACAAGTGCTCGAATGTGAGCGCCGTTTGACCCTATGAATCCGCCAAACTATAATGTGGAAGCTCCGTTTGTTTGTTTGATTCGAGGATTAACGTCGCCTTCGACACTAATTAGGTCATTTTGGAGACGTTGCCTCCAATTGTTTGGGACTCTAACCCGACTCTTAGCTGAAGTGATATCTCAATCTCTGTCACCAAATGAACCCAACAGGGTTTAAATGCGTAGGCGGTCAAACTCGCACCATTTGGCCTTGGCAGGCATCATTGAAAATCGAGTACCGCTGAAATCGATGCTAGGGGGCGTATTCAGCCTTGCAGACAACAGTGCTGTTTATGAAGAAACTCAATAAAACCGAGTTTCCTGTTTTCATTCTAATATGTATTCTTTGCTTCCAAAGTTAACCCTTTTCATTTATTTTACGACACTGCAGCTGGTGTTTAGTGCTGTGTGGTGACCGTAAAACGTCTCGACGTACTTCATCATAGTGCAGATTATATTTTTATTTTCTTTGGACGCATCGAGTCCAGTGCGAATAATTTGCAAATCGACTATCGCTGAAATCGATGCTAGGGGGCGTATTCAGCCTTGCAGACAACAGTGCTGTTTATGAAGAAACTAAAAAAACGAGTTTCCGGGGATTCATTCTAATATGTATTCTTTGCTTTCAACGTTAACCCTTTTCATTTATTTTACGACACTGCAGCTGGTGTTTAGTGCTTTGTGGCGGCCGTAAAACGTCTCCCCGTACTTTATCATTGTGCAGATTATATTTTTATTTTCTTTGGATGCATCGAGTCCATTACGAGTTATTAGAAAATCGGGTACCGCTGAAATTGATGCTAGGGGGGCGTAGTCTGCCTTGCATGCAATTGTGCTGTTTATGAAGAAACTCAATAAAACCGAGTTTCCGGTTTTCATTCTAATATTCTTTGCTTCTAAAGTTAACCATTTTCATTTATTTTACGACACTGCAGCTGGTGTTTAGTGCTTTGTGGCGGCCGTAAAACGTCTCCCCGTACTTCATCATTGTGCATATTTTATTTGTATTTTCTTTGGATGCATCGAGTCCAATGCGAGTAATTTGAAAAACGGGTACCGCTGAAATCGATGCTAGGGGGCGTACTCAGCCTTGCAGACAACAGTGCTGTTTATGAAGAAACTCAATAAAACCGAGTTTCCGGTTTTCATTCTAATATGCATTCTTTGCTTTCAAAGTTAACCCTGTTCATTTATTTAAAGACTTCCTAAATGGTTTCCAGTACTCATGTGCAGCGGGTTAGCTCCTTCTGGAAGCATCATGCAGCCCATTATGTGTTTGTTTGTTTGATTTGAGGTTTAATATCCCCGTCCACACTGTAAAGATCATTCTGGAGACGTTGTTTCCAATTTTGTAGGACTTTTACCCGACATTGAGATGAAATAATATCTCAAGCCCTGTCGCCCAATGAAACTAATAGGGTTTATATGCATGGACGAGCCGACTCGCACCGTTTCGGCCGGGCAGGCTAAAATCCTCTAAGCGGTTAACCAGTAGTCGTGTGCGGGTCGGTTTCAACTTTGCGTTGAAGCATTATGCAACCCATATATTTATGCAAGCCCCGATGGGCGGGGCCCGCCCAATATGTGTACATGCATGTATATATGTGCATACTGCGGCATTACCAAATGGTCTTGCTTTTTCATTCTTCCTCTTTTTTTTTTGAATCTCTTGCTTCCAAAGGATAACCCTTTCTATAACATATTTGTAAAAGTTCACATACGGGTGTTCTTTCTTCACGAAATTTTGTCTGATAGTAACATAGTGTGTTTGCAAGACGATAGGTAAATATGCATTCACAGAAACTCTGGATGCATGTACAGATCTACATGTACATGTAGGTATACGAGCAGGGAACACGTAGAACGCGGCTTCTGATCAGGGCCTCCACTGTTTGCTCAAAGTTCACTCATTTTCCAAATAAATTTTGAGGAAAACACAACCTGTCACCCCTCAATTTTAAAATGAACTGCTGCTACATAACCCTTTTTAGAACATATGCATCTATAAGGAGGAAGATTGCATTTGGTACAAAAAGGGTTAAAATGTTTATAATCCACGAGATTCCAGTTCACAATGGACTGTTCTAGCATCAAGCTGGGAGTGTCTAACATTGCAAAAACAGGCGTTAGATATGAACGCACGAAGAAAGGCAAACAGTGTAGAGCGTGATGAGACAACGCATTATGAACCGTCTCATCTGAAGTTAGTGTGCAAAAACCATTTATTCGGTCTACAGGTTTGAACAAAGAACATGCATTCCGTCATATGCTTCAAACTTTGTGTTCGAAATTTGAATGCATAAAAATACATACACATGAACATGTAGGTATAGGCAGATTTCGTGGAGAAACACCGTGAACGTCTTCCCCCCTGTACGAGTCATCTTTTTCCGAGAGAAAAAAAAACGATTTTCGCGGAGAAATTTCGCGGTTTCGTGGAGAATTTAACCGCTTTGATTTTACATGGCAATAATCCTAGCCCTTACCTCTGTCGCGATATACACTCATTTTGTTTAGTCCGCATTCAGTCTTCCTAACTCATCAGTGTAACATCTCCGAGTACATACAAATAAAAAAAAACTACAGAGATGAAACAAGGTTGAGGACTCGACAGCATACAACAACAGAATTGCTGGAGCAAAAGAAAACCAACAGTTAGACTCCGAGGGACCCAACCAAAGACGGAGCATCGGGCGCCAACCAACATAAAGAATACTAAAATAAAATAAAATTCCATTTATGTTTTTACGCTGGAACCGTCATATAACCTGATTGTCAAGGTTATGCCCCTGAGTACTGCGAATAGGTTTCTTACGACATTTAAAGAATCCCCATCTAAAACACATGAAATTTGTTTGATCTTCGGAGACTGCAAAAAGTATAGGAATGGTATTTTCAAATGAAAAATCAATATTTATAAAATAATTTGAAACCAAAACTAAATGATTTCGTTAACTGCGTTAAGCGCTGGAATCACAGAAAATTATCCTTAATGGGAAAAGTAACAGTAGTTAAAACATTCGCAATACTTATTTATCCGTTAACAGTTCTAACTGATCCGCCGATAGAAATAGCTAATCCTATTAAGTCGGAAATATATATATTTCTATCGGATTAGAAACCGAATATAATAAAAGTTCTGTCCTATTCCAAGATTATAAAAATGGTAGACTTAGGCTTATAGATTTAGATTACTTTATCGAATCACTTAAAGCAGGGTGGATGAGACGCATTTTTGATGAAACAAATAAAGGTTTATTGAAAGAATATTATTTAGAAAAAATAAATGCTTTTGGTGGAAAATTAATTTTAGAAAGTAACCGTAGTGCTCAAGATTGTGAACAGATTGCACGCGGAAACCCTTTTCTTTTAACTGTACTTTCAGCATGGTGCAACATTAATTATACGAAAGAAACAAACAGCATTTCTAAAGACATCATGTGGAATAATTCACATATCAAACTTTGAAATAAAGAACAGCATTAGACCTAGCTTTACTATTTTTACAGCTGAAGCCAAAGCAATATACCTACCTTTTGATGGTTTGATCAGTCAGATTTACCCCCCAGAACTTCAGTTAAATAAAGCAAATTCTTCTGATATCCTGGCCCCGTTTTTGGATTTATATGTATCTATTGTAGATGGATTTGTTTCGTGCAAAATTTATGATAAACGCGATGACTTTGATTTTGAGATTGTAAATTTTCCTTTTTTGGATGGTGATGTTCCTCGTGCGCCATCCTATGGCGTTTATATTTCGCAATTAATTCGATTTGCTAGAGTGTGTAGTCATGTAACTGACTTCAACACTCGTAATAAATTATTAACAGCTAAACTCCTTTATCAGGGTTATCGGTACCATAAACTACGCAAAGCCTTTTCAAAATTTTATAGACGCCATTCTGTTATAATTTCAAAATTCAATATTGGACTTAAATATCTTCTGCAACAAGGTCTATCGGAACCCGAATTTTATGGTGACTTAGTATATAAATTCAGAAAAATACATAACCGCAATGACTTCAGCACCCAATTTCGTAAAATCATTCTTCGATATAAAAAGATTGGGTACAACATGTATGTTTTACGACAGACTGCATGCATGGTAGTTAACCCAATCACGGTTGGCAACTTTGCTTCCCTCTTTAATTGCACGCCGGTGGGTCAGGCCTCAGATTCTATGACGGCTCCAACGTTAAGGCTTATTGAGAATTAGAGAGATCTAATTCAAGGTTATGTTGGTTGGTGCCTGATGCTCTGTCTCTGGTCGGGCCCATCGGAGTCTAACTGTTGTTTTTTTTGTTTTTTGTTTTTTTTTTTGCTCCAGCATTTCAGTGGTTTCTTGCTGTCGAGTCCTCACCGTTGTCTCACCTCTGTGGTTCTTTGATTTTTGTGTTCACGGAGATGTTGCACTGATGAGTGAGGAGGACTTAATGCGGACCGAACAAATTATTTGTCTAAATCGCGACGGAAGTAAGGGCGAGGATTTTGGCCACGTAAAATCGATTTAAGCCCCCCCCCCCCCCCCCCCAGTGGAAATCTTCCACTGACCGTTCCAAGGCGGCTCTTCTGTGGCGATTTATTTATGTTGTTGTTTGTTACTTACTGTGTGTATCACTTGTGTCATTTGGTTTTGGATGGCCATATGGCCATTTTGTGGGAAAGTAACTGTCCTTATGGCCTTCCTTTGTTTAGGTTTCCATTATGGTCTGGTCGCTTAATGTTTGTATTTCTTTCCCTTTGGTGTCTTTTATGGGTGGAGTAAGTTAATTGTATCAATTCCTGATCTTTGTTTTACTTCTACTTTACAGAAAATGGTATGATGTGGGAATACAATTAATAGTACACATTTACGACTTCAGAGCAAGAAGTTTCTACACATTTTTTTTCTTTTCTCAGAAGATATTTTCATCGAAACATCCATCTTGTATCATGGATGCATGCATGTTGTGAGTGTGCATGTGCGGTGTATGTTTGTTTATCACCTTTCCATCTCGCTTTATTCGTGTAAATTAATCAGCATTGTTTTTTTTTTTGTATGCTTCTAAAACGGTATAGATTTTAAATACAAGAAAAATACCATATTTTACTACAGAATTCACTTTTTGTAAGTATTTATGTATATCCTTTGTTTGCAATTAAATGAAATGCATATATTGTGATGTCTGATTGGAAGCCTCAATGAAACAATAAATAACCAACAAAATCCAGTGTATTGCTATCCTGCTGCTGGTCATATTATGAATGGCAATTTAAATCTATTCCTGATTCTGGGCTACGAAACATAACTTTTAAAGGACCGAAATATCGTTTTTCTTATAGTATTGATTTCAATAAGTGTAGAAATGAAATCGCTGCTTCCTTGAACCTTGAATGGATTTGGAAATCGATAGTGAAAATGAGAGTGTGTTGAGCATAAGGCTGTCACAGAATGGAAACTTGTAAACAAACGCATTTCTTTCTACTCTCAAAATACGAACTCACTACTTCCCAAACCTTAAACGTCTTGACGTCACCTTAAACTATATATTCAAGGATTTCATAAGACGCATAATCTTATAAAAGAAAAACTTAATGATTTAATTGAATGGACTTGACATAGGGAAGACTCCCTCTGTCTTACATGTAATGTAAGAAATGTTTTTTTTTTCAATTCTGAAGAGCATACACATTATACTTCATGGTCATGTCAGAAAGTGTGTGAATTTCTCACCAATCTAGTTGACAACGTTTACATAAGATTTGGTACTACATGATTTAGACAAGTTTTGGGTATTCCGATTGGTACTTATTGCGAAATCCTGGTGGCTGATCTGTTCTTGTTATGTTATGAGGGAGACTTCATGATGTCCCTTTCCGCAGAAAACCAATCTGAAACCATTTCACAACCCTTTTATAGAACATATTTAACTTCACTACAGCTGGTGTTTCGGAATTTGTGGCGGCGGTAAAACGTCTCCCTGCCCTTCATCATAGTGTAGATTAGATTTTCTTGTCCTTTGGGATCATTGATTCCATTGTGGAATTTTGAAGATATCTGAGGGTCACTGATGAGGCCTAATTGGCCGAAACTAGCTAGTCTGGCCCAAAAACATGTACACTCGATATTGTTCACTTCTCTGGTGTATTCCTTGCTTCCAAAGGATTACCCTTTTATAGAACATATTTAACTTCACTACAGCTGGTGTGAGGGAATGTGTGGCGGCGGTAAAACGTCTCCCTGCCCTACATCATAGTGTAGATTATATTTTCTTGTCCTTTGGGATCATTGATTCCATTGTGGAATTTTGAAGATATCTGAGGGTCACTGATGAGGCCTAATTGGTCGAAACTAGCTAGTCTGGCCCAGAAAACATGCACACTCGATATTGTTCATTTCTGTGGTGTATTCCTTGCTTCCAAAGGATAACACTTTTATAGAACATATTTAACTTCACTACAGCTGGTGTGTGGGAATGTGTGGCGGCGGTAAAACGTTTCCCTGCCCTACATCATAGTGTAGATTATATTTTCTTGTCCTTTGGGATCATTGATTCCATTGTGGAATTTTGAAGATATCTGAGGGTCACTGATGAGGCCTAATTGGCCGAAACTAGCTAGTCTGGCCCAGAAAACATGTACACTCGATATTGTTCACTTCTGTGGTGTATTCCTTGCTTCCAAAGGATAACCCTTTTATAGAACATGTTTAACTTCACTACAGCTGGTGTGTGGGAATGTGTGGCGGCGGTAAAACGTCTCCCTGCCCTACATCATAGTGTAGATTATATTTTCTTGTCCTTTGGGATCATTGATTCTATTGTTGAATTTTGAAGATATCTGAGATTCATTGATGAGGCCTAATTGGCCGAAACTAGCTAGTCTGTCCCAGAAAACATTTACAGTCGATATTGTTCACTTCTGTGGTGTATTTCTTGCTTCCAAAGGATAACCCTTTTATAAAAAATATTTAGCTCGACTTCTAGATATTTGGATGATTTATTAAATATTGACAATACCTATTTCGGTCGCTTGATCTGTCAAATTTACCCCCGGAACTTCAGTTAAAGAATTCAAATTCTTCTGATACCGAGGCCTCGGTTTTGGATTTACATCTCTCTATTGTAGATCTGTTTGTTTCTTGCAAAACTTATATCACTTGTGTCTTTTGGTTTTGGATGGCCATATGGCCATTTTGTGGGAAAGTAACTGCCCTTATGGCCTTCCTTTGTTTAGGTTTCCATTATGGTCTGGTCGTTTAATGTTTGTATTTCTTTCCCTTTGGTGTCTTTTATGGGTGGAGTAAGTAAATTGTATCAATTCTTGATCTTTGTTTTACTTCTACGTTTTATGATAAACGCGATGATTTTGATTTTGAGATTGTAAATTTTCCTTTTCTGGATGGTGATATTCCTCAAGCGACATCCTATGATGTTTATATTTCGCAATTAATTCGTTTTGCTAAAGTATCTAGTAATGTAACTGACTTTAACACTTAAAATAATTTGTTAATTGCTAAACTTTTTAATCAGGGTTAACGGTATCATAAACGACGCAAAGCCTTTTCAAAATTTTAAGACGTCATTTCGATTTGGTTTCAAAATTCAATGTTGGACTTAAATAAGATCTCTTGGAACCAAAATTTTATGGTGGCGCAGTATATAAATTCAGAACAACATATAATCGCAATGACTTCAGCACTTAATTTAGTAAAATCATTCTTCGATATAAAAAAAAATGTTTGTTTGTTTGTATTGGAGTTTAACGGCCGAGTCAACACTATTTAGGTCATTTTTGAGCCGGTCAATTCAACCTATCCACACTTTCCCTGGGAAAGCTTATACGTAAGCGGTTAACCAGTACAACGCACATTCTTCCGCTAGAAACTGACAAGTGCCCCCCCCCCCCTTGAATCAGCGTAAGGGAGAGAATAATCGTAGAAAGGATTTCCTGATCAACATCCACGAAAGAATGTTGCCGAACCCGACAGGTATCGAGCACGCGTCTTCTTGATCACCAGTCAGACGCGCATCCGAGGCCGGCCAATATAAAAAGATTGGGTACAACATAAATGTTATATGACAGACTCCCTGCATGGTAGTTAACCCAATCACGGTTGACAACTTTGCTTCCCTCTTTAATTGCACGTTGGTGGTTTGGTGGTTCAGGCCTCGAATTCTATAACGGTTCCAGCGTCAAGGCTAACTAGAAATTAAACAGAATCTAATTCTATGTAATGTCGTTGGTGCATGTTGTTACGTCTCTGGTCGGTCCCATCTGAGTCTAACTGTTTGTTTCTATTGCTGCAGCATTTCAGTAGTTTCTTGTTGTCAAGTCCTCACCGTTGTTTCATCTCTGTGGTTGTTTGACTTTTGTGTTCACGGAGATGTCTCACTGATGAATTAGTGGATCTTCATGCGGACTGAGCAACTTATTTGTCCAAATCTCGACGGAAGTAAGGGCGAGGACCGGGGCCAAGTAAAATCGATTTAAGCCCCCCCCCCCTCCCCCTCCCAGTGGAATTCGTTTCTACGACCGTTCCAAGGCGGTTCGTCTGTTGCGGTTTATTTTTGTTATGGTTTGTCTTTGAGCGTTTGTATCACTTATATTATTTTGTTTCGAATAGCCCATTGGCTACTTTGTGGGAAAGTGAATGTTCTTTTGGCTTTCCGCTATTGATGTTTCCATAAGGGTATGGTTGTTTCATGTTTGTGTTTCTTTCTCTTCGGTGCCTCTGATAGGTTATGTGGGTTAATTGAATAGATTGCTGATCATTGCCTTCATTTCTGTTTTACATTTTGTCTTGGAAGGAGACCAGAGACAATAAGGCGTTTATAATCGGCAACCAGACTGTTCAGCAGTACAAACTTCTTGAGAATCTATACCGCTACCGGCGTCATTTCCACCAACATGTAAAATGATAGTTTTACAACTGTTAAGGTCATATTCCGCAAGTTCGGGTTTGAAATTTGCACCCGAAACTTTTCTAACGGTAGTATTGGTAAGTAATTCGCTTGTTCGGATTCCTTTTAAGATTGAGCCCCCCCCCCCCCCCCCCCCCCCACACACACACACACTTAAAGAGTTGATTTATTTATAACATTGTTTGAGCTCTGTTTGTTTTTGTTTGATTTCAGGTTTAACGTCCCCGTCAACACTGTAAAGGTCATTTTGGAGACGTTGCTTCCAATTTTGTGGGACTTTTACCCGACATTGAGATGAAATGACATCTCAAGCCCTGTCGCCCAATGAAACCAATAGGGTTTATTAGTATGGACGGTCCGCCTCGCACCGCGGTTCCTGGACGGGCTTAGATCCTCTAAGCGGTTTACCACTACCAGTGTGCGGGCCGGATTCAGCTCTGCGTGGAAGCATCGTGCAGCCCATATATTTCTTCAAGCCCCTATGGGCGGGGGCCGTGTTTGAGCTCTGAGCTTGTTTCTTAATTTCTGATAATCATCTAATTCTTGGGTAGGATCTTCGGGATCTGGCAAGCATTTCTCTAGTCCAGCTATCTCAGAACCTACATATATGATCAAAGCATCTTTTCTGTCTGAAGATTTGCTACTCTGAAACCTCTAAATTTTCTCTCTATTTGCAAGTTTATCTGCTTTAGGTCTGAATGGTAACGCTCGAAGATTTCTTCCTTTACATGTTAGTGATTTTTGTTTTTGTTTGTTTCTCCTATTTCTGCTACTCGCTCACATCTGAGCATTACGAGCAGGATTTCCTGGGTAGTAACCTGTACTTTTTTAAGCAATGTGGCTGAAGTGCCTTGCTCGACTACACAACACTTTGGTCAGTGTGAGGTTCGAACCCGCAACCTCTCGATCACAAATCCGATGCGCTACCACTGCACCAAAACGCTCCAAAGTGTTACTGTACCATCCGCCATTCCTAAACCGTATCTTGTCATTTAGCTCCGAGGCCTCTTTATTCGTAATCAAACATTATACTTATCCAGTCTTGATATTCTCTCAAGTATCTTCACTGATCTCAAAATATTGTCTTTTCTTGTCTTGTCTTCTTCAGTAAGGCGTACTCATATCTGATGATTTTTTTTTCATCTCTAGTATATCTCTGCTGTCATTTCTTCTCTCGTCGCCAATGTAATTATTTTAAGATTGTTGAAATATCATGTTTATTAGCATGATAACTGTAGGCGAGTTCCGTAAATGTAGAGATGAAATCGCTACCTCCTTGAATGAATTCGGTAATCGATGGTGTAAGCGAGAGTATGTTGAGCATACAGCCCTTAAGGACTGGAAACTTAGCATTTTAAAACTAGTTAATAAACGCATTTCTTTCTATTCTCAAAATACTAACTTATTACCTCCTAAGCGTAAGACGTCTTTACGTCATCTTAAACTAGGTATTCAAGAATTTTATAAGAAGTTTGTTTTGGCCCCTGCAGACAAGGCCGCTAACAACGTCGTCGTTGTGTGACAGCTCCACTATGGTAACACGCTAAAGCAGGAGCTTGGTGGTACTAAGGCCTATGAACTTCAGCCTTTAGCTGGAGAGAGAGCTATAGTAGATAAACATGTTTGTCATTCAGCCACCAAGTTTGCTGTGTGTGTTACCGAAGGCCAAGACAAGCTTCCTACGCTATACTGGTTACTTAAACTTCATAAAAGACCTAACAAAGCACGGTTTATTGCAAATTCTAGCTCTTGCACTACCACTGAACTTTCTAAGTTATTAACTTCCTGTCTTACTGCTATTAAAACGCATGTGATTAAATATTGTGATAAAGTCTTTGAAAGATCAGGAAGAAATCTGTTTTGGTCTATAAAAAAATCGAATGAGGTTTTAAATAAATTGAAATCCAGACATACTCGTGCTTCAAGTCTGTCTACTTACGATTTTTCCACTCTTTGCACTACACTTCCACATAATCTTATAAAAGAACAGCTTAATGATTTAACTGAATGGGCTTTTCACAGAGAAGATTCTCTCTACCTTGCATGTAATGTCAGAAATCCTTTTTTCACTTCTAAAGAGCAAAAGAATTATACACTTTGGTCATGTCAGAAAGTGTGTGATGCCCTCACCTTTCTACTTGACAATATTTATATTAGATTCGGTAGATTTAGACAAATTGTGGGTATTCCGATGGGTACGAATTGCGCACCTCTTGTGGCCTTCCTTTGTTTAGATTTCCATTATGGTCTGGTCGCTTCATGTTTGTGTTTCTTTCTCTTTGGTGTCTTTGATGGGTGGAGTAAGTTAATTGTATCGATTCCTGATATTTGTTTTACTTCTACTTTTCAAGACAATTGAAGTTACTTAGCAACTGACGTTATTAGTGTAACGTCATAATGTTAGCTGCTTCCAGTATTTTTATACAGGAGATTACACTTCGGTGACAACTTTACAATTATGGGATAAGGGTATTAAAAATTGTCATTTGGGGAGGTAAGTCAGAGGTTTTGCGGTCGGATTTTCCTTTTACGGCGAGCGTCAGCGGAGCCGTAAAACGCAATTTGCTACAGTAAAACCGACGAGTTACCTTCCCAAATGAAATTTTGTAATACAGTTATCCCCATTCTAATGCACTGATTCGGTTGTGTGGATATAAATGTACTATTTTGCAAAAATGGCAAAAGCGATGACGCCGGGTTTCCAACAGCAGAATATAGCGTCGAAAATTTTCGACGTTGTCCTCTCAGACGTTGCGTTACATAAGCAAGTGCATTAGAATACCGTATTCATCAGTTGAAAAAGTCTAGTCATTTTCACCTTGAACTTAAGAAATCAAAATTCTAAAAGTTGTGCGTTTTCATTGAATCTGAGTATATAGTATACATGTATAGCTGCTGTTCGTGTGTTTATAACGCCTTAACCAAAAATAATATTACGACGGTCATAATTTCAAAAAGATATGCCCTACTCTCATTAAACTTGACACATATACGCGCTATAACAAGACCTCTATTCTGACAAAGGACATTACCTATATTGCTTTTGTCCGTGTGTTTGTCTTGCAAAAAATATAACATTGGTCATAACTTCAAAAGTATTGCCTTTCTCGCATGAAAATTCACACAAATACTTACCATCATTAGACCTACATTCTGACAAAAACTTATTCAGTGGTATGGTTTTGAGGTTATGGTCCAACAAATAAAAACAACTTTAAGTTATACCCCTTTGAAGTTTCTGTAAGCAAATTTTGCTTGCAATTTAGAACCGATCAAGCTGAAACTTGATATATACTCAGTGGCAATAGAAAGTATACAGTTTTTTTTTTATTTATAATACCGATCTTATATTGCTGTCTGTAATAAAATATGCATTTGTCCGTTTTTTCTCAAACGTCCAACTTTGTAAAACTGCAATTATTTTCCTGTAACAGTCATCACTGTTGGAGTTATTGCCCTTAATTGAAAATCAATATTTCCAATAAAATAAAATGTTATACACGACATTCCAAACTGTGCACATCCCAAAGGTCTCGTACGAATGTTGAGTGATAAGACCACATCATTACTTTGCCATTAAACCCAAACAAACAGCTTCAAACTCAATTAGAATTTCTGCCTATTGCAGATTATCTCCCTTTAAATTAAAATCATAGTGCATTAAATGAGTCTTTTTCTCAAATCGCGTAAGAGATATTCATTTGAAACTTTTGCATTTATAAGTATTGTTTTGCTCGGCATCTTTATGCTTTCTCCATAGTGAAACCTCTAAAATTGCACAATGGAAAGTTAATCTTCAATACAAATCCCATGGAAACATAATGCATTTAATCAAAGGAAGAACGTCAAAGGCGAAAACGCCATTTTCTTGGAGAAAAGATGTTGCACTTTACCTCGTGTTTAATTTCAATATGCGACATATTCTTGCCAAACAGTTGCCGTTCTTTGAATTTGTTGCATGAAAAATCATTTATTAATTTATCCTTATTCGAAACACGTGTTTAAAGGGAAGCTACTCAAGACAAATATTGGATCAGACTCCCTGTCCATTTCAAGTGACGCAATTTCATTATCCTTTAAACAATTTTTACTATTTAATACAATTTCTATAAGTGAAATTATGATATCTATGTTTAACATTATTGATATCTATAATTATCAATATTTTTGATATCATAAAATGTAATCAATGGTATGTAATATATATTTCTTATTATCTGTGAATTTATTTAATGATATTCATAATTCCTTTGCCTATATAGATATCTAACAATCTACTTACAGAACTCATTTAAAAGGCAGAAATATAGGTACCACAATGACCAATAATGAATATCAGAAAATATTTTATTAAAATCAATAATATAATGTTATTAATCAATGACAATTTTATTGACTGTCGCAATTAAAAACATGATTTATGATTTTTGAATATTGGTTGACCTGGTGTAATACAGGATAATCAATAAATAAACGTAATTATTGCTACCCTTAAATGGTCTTCAACCTTTGATTTCTATATATCGAATAATAGATATCTATAATTGGAATTATAGATAGATAGTTATAATTGGAGTTATTGATATCTATTGGCATTATAGATATCATAAAATAAAAATAGATATCTAGTATTATTTATAGATACCTAATAATATTTACTGATATCCAATATTTTATTATAGATATCTATAAATCAGATAATATATATCTATAAATTAAATTATTGACATTAAAAATCAAATTATAGATGTCTATTAAATCACATTGTACTCGTAGATATCAATAATTAACATTCAGTCAACGATATGTAATACACATTTTTGATATCTACAAAGTTGTGTTATGATATCCATTATTCCTTTATATATATTAATATTAAAAAATTAAATTACAGATATCATTAAAAATGCTTAATTATAGATATCATAATTTTCAACAATGGATATCGGAAAATATATTATGGATAGCAAAACGGCACCTCGTATAGATCCGATCAGCTGAAACTTGATATGTAGTTAGACCATGTAATGAAGCACTTCTAATTGCTTCAAGATTTCTGTGCGACAAATATTAACTTGCTACGGGCGTATAATGGCGCGCTAGCGGAGGTATTGTTTACTTTTGAAAAGGCGCAAAGACTTTTCTAAATTTCATAGACGTCATTCCGTTTTCATTTCAATGTTCAAGGTTGGACTTAAATCTCCTCTGCAACAAGGTCTATAGGAACCCGAATTTTATGGTAACTTAGTATATAAATTCAGCAAAATATATACTTGCAATGATTTAATTACCCAATTTCATAAAATCATTCTTCGGGTACAACATAAATGTTATACGACAGACTGCATGCATGGCAGTTAACCCAATCACGGGTAATAATTTTGTTTTCCTCTTTAATTTTGGTTCAGACCTCAGATTCTTTGAGGTTCTAGCATAAGGGCTTACTTATGTACTATGGTTAGTACCTGATGCTCTGTCTCTGGTTGGACTCATCGGATTCTAACTGTTGGTTTTCTTATGTTCCAGCATTTCAGCGGTTTGCTGCTGTCTAGTCGTCACTGTGTTTCATCTATCTCGTTGATTGATTTTTGTGTTCTCGGAGATGTTTCACTGAAGTTAAGAGGCCTTCATGCGGACTGAACAGTATTTGTCTGGCTCAATGGCGAGGGTTGCGGCCGCGTAAAATCTATTTGGGCCCCCAAGTGGGGTTCTTTTAACTGCTGCTTCAAATGCGGCTCTTCTGGCGCGGTTTATTTTTGTTATGGTTTGTCTTTGAGTGTGCGTATCGCTTATATCTTTTTGTTTTGGATAGGGAATTGGCCATTTTGTGAGAAAGTAACTGTTCTTTTGGCTTTCCGCTATTCATGTTTCCATTATGGTCTAGTTATTTAATGATTATGTTTCTTTCCCTTTGGTGTCTCTGATGGGAGCTGTGGTTGAATTGTATCCATTGTTGATCATTGCCTTCAATTCTATTTTCCAAGGTCTTACTGACCATTTTATGTACTGACCAGACCGTTTAAACATCATGTGTACTTATACACCTTTTTTCGCAGACAAAAACGAAATATCATTGCTTCTGCACGGTTAGACCTATACTGTTATAAACCGAACCCCTTCAGATACCACTTTAACTTTGCTTGTGTTCATACTTAAATATTTACATTTCCAGTGTAAAGCCTAATCTAAACCTTTAGAAAACAATACAGTTCATATTTCCATGAATGAATTGAGTCACATGATTTTCAGTGACGTCAAGTGATGTCAGTCTGAAGCATTGTTCTCTAGAGATATTGTTGACGTCGACGCTCTTTCGATCATTGTAGAAAAACAGCGTGTAATTGTTTTTCAGCTTTAAATTTTTCCATATAAGCTTTTTTTGCCCACTAATGAGGGGCAAATAATATAAATTTAACACAATAAATGAGCGCATCGAGTCACATGATTTTCATTGACGTTGAGTGACGTCAGTCTGAAGCATTGTTCTCTACGGGCGTTGGCGACGTCGACGCATACTTACATAAACAGCACAAAAATGAAATTTATTTCTTAAATATGTACATTTCAAGTGTTAAGCCTATAAAAAAACAATACAGTTCATACTACCAAGAACGCATCGAGTCTCTCGATTTTCAGTGACGTCAAGTGACGCATGTCTAAACCACGATTCTGTAAGGGCGTTGGTTGCTTCAACGCTGTTCCGCCCTTTGTAGAATAAGACAGCGTGTAAATGTTTTTTACAGCTTTAAAAGCTTGCCCTCTAAGCACGTATTTCGCTCAGTGATGAGGAGCAAAGAATGTATATATACAAATAAACTTAATTTTTATACTTTTCATGTAAGTATGAACGACAGCGGATCGCTAGCAAAGTTAACATGAACCCCAATCGGGGTTTATTTACTTTGGATGCGACCCAATGCGTTCATACTTTAAGATGAACGAAGTATTCTGAAAATGTATGGGCTGAGGATATATATATATATATATATATATATATATATATATATATATATATATATATATACAGCTATGAGGTGGTATATGGGTACTCTGTCCGTGAGATGGTTTATGGGACATCGCCTTTCTAATAGGCCTAACAAAATGAAATTTTGTATTCGGGAGTAGTTTGATGCACAGATTGTAAATATAAAAAGATTTTATTGCTTAACCTTTAAACATAGAAAAACTGTATATAGCATTGTGGGATACCGTCACTATGGGACATTTCATATATAATATCCCATTAACTTTCCAACAACAAAATCTATATATAAGCACTGTGGGATACCGTCACTGTGGGACATTTCATATAATATCCCATAAATCTTCCATTAACAAAAACTATATATAAGCACTCTGGGATACTGTTTCATATAACATCCCATAAACATTGTAGATACCGTCATTGTCAGCCATTGTCATAAATTCCCATAACCTTCCACCAAAAAATGTTTAAAAGTACAATGTGATCCCGTCGCTGTGGGGCATTTCAACATAATATAGCAGAGCTTCCTAGCAATTATTTTTTACAATCTTTCACACATTATCTGGCTAAGCAGATAAAACCAGAAGTAAAACTGTGTCCATATTGTTTTGCTTGTTTGTATTAAGAGTTTAACCGTCCAGTCAACACTATTTAGGTCATTGTTGAGCAAGTCAGTTTTCCTATCCATACTTGTGCTGGGACGGCTTATACGAAATCTGTTTACCAGTACAGTGCACAATATTTCACCAGAAACTGACAACTGCCCTTCTTGAAACAGT
Organism: Lucinisca nassula; assembly: GCA_963580285.1. Classification (NCBI taxonomy): domain Eukaryota; kingdom Metazoa; phylum Mollusca; class Bivalvia; order Lucinida; family Lucinidae; genus Lucinisca; species Lucinisca nassula. The sequence continues at coordinate 14,554,435 of OY757010.1, forward strand.
GAAAGGGAGAGAATCGTCGAAGAAAAGATTTCATGATCAATCTCCATGAAATAATATTGCCGACCGCGACAGGTATCGAACCCGAGTCCACCTGATCACCAGGCAGACGTGCATCTGACTAAGCTACCGAGGCCGGCTGTGCCCAAACTGTAGTCCATAAAACACAATTGGGTGTATGTTACAAGGTTGAAGAATTCCATTTACACGCCCGTTTTGGTCACAGTAATGCAGCATTTATACTCTATGTGTTGATATTGGTGTACCTGCCAGTCCTAAATTTAATTAATGCATCCAGTATACATGTTCCTTATACAAGGTTGAACATTTTAGACAAAAACATACATGATTGACCACGTGAGAAACAGCTACTGTTTTCATCTTGACTATCTTAAAATTTGAGGGAAAAGTGAACAAATTAACTGCTAGGATGTCCTTTTTAGTGAATAAAATGACCTTCAGAGTGCTGTTTATTTTCAATGACCATGTTATTTTTTTTTTCTGCACAGAAAATTACCTTTTGATCTTTCCAAGATGGCCTTTTAATCGTTCACCTGAGTCATTTAAAGCAATACGACCTGATGACTTAATCTTTAACCCGATTTAACCCATAATTCCAACTTAACCCATATTCTATCTTAAATTCTGTCTTTTCAGGACAAACACTCTGATTAAGATTTAAGACATCTAAATCCAATATTCAGGTGGAGATTCATTAAGACTGAAGCAAAAGAATGTGCACTCTACTGGTTAACCGCTTACGTATATGCCTGACAAGGAAAATTGTGGATAAAAAAACTGACCGGCTCAAAAATTACCTAAATAGTGTTGACTGGGCCGTTACTTAAGCTGAACGTTTGTTTTGTTTGTTTGATTTGTGGTTTAACATCTCCTCAACACTGTGTAGGTCATTTTGGAGGTGATGCTTCTAATATGGTGGGACTTTTACCCGCCACTGAGATGAAATGACATCTCAAGCCCTGCCACCCAATGAAACCAACAGGGCTTATAGACATGAGCGGCCCGACTAGCACTGCTTTGCCTGGGCAGGTTTAGATCCTGTAAGTGGTTTACCAAAGTTTTGCCTGGGCAGGCTTAGATCCTGTAAGTGGTTTACCAGTACTTGGGTAAACCACTTACAGGATCTAAGCCTGCCCAGGCAAAGCAGTGCTAGTCGGGCCGCCCATGTTTATAAGCCATATTGGTTTCATTGGGTGGCAGGGCTTGAGATGTCATTTCATCTCAGTGTCGGGTAAAAGACCCGCCAAACTGGAAGCAACATCTCCAAAATGACATACACAGTGTTGAGGAGACGTCAAACCACAAATCAAACAAACGTTCAGCTTAAGTTTCATGCAGATTGAAGCCAAACTGTGGCCTCTACGGTGCACACAAGGTTTTAAATATGACCTAGTGACCTAGATTTTCACCCCACAAGACCAATATTCAAAACTGATCCAGATATCATCAAGTCAAACACTCTCGTGAAGTTTCAAGATTGAAGAAAAACTGCAGTTTCTAAGGTACACACAATTCTTTAACGAAATTTGACCCAGCAATCTCATTTTTGATCCGACATGACCCATATTCGAACTTGACCGAGAAATCTCAAGACAAACATTCAGGTGAAGTTTCATGAAGATTGAAACAAAACTGCGGTTTCTAGGGTGCACAGGTTTTAACAAACTTTGACCTAGTGACCTAGTTTTTGATCCAACATGATCTATATTCGTACTTGACTGAGATATCATCAAGACAAACAAATTGGTAAAGTTTCATAAAGACTAGATTAAAACTGTGGCCTCAAGAGGTTGCACAAAGTAAATGTTGACAACTTACGACGCACGACTGACGCACAGCTCACTTAGGATGATCACAATAGCTCTCCTTGTGCACTTTGTGCTCAGGTGAGCTAAAAACACTTTCTAAACAGCATGTCTATCTTTTTATATTCTAAACTGTAGAGAACAACAAAATATAAATAAAGGGTTATCCAATACACCACAGAACTGAAAAGCATGGAGTCTACATGTTTTCTGTGCCTGACTGGCTAGTTTTGGCCAATTAGGCCTCATCAGTGACCCTCAAGTATTTTCAAAACTCCACAATGGAATAAATGATCCAGAAAGACAAGAAAATATAAACTGCACTATGATGAAGGGCAGGAAGACATTTTACGGCCACCACACATTCCCTTAACATCAGCTGTTGTGACTTTGAATATTTTCTTTTAAAGGGTTATCCTTTCGAAGCAAGGAATACACCACAGAACTGAAAAGTATGGAGTGCACATGTTTTCTGGGTCAGACTAGCTAGTTTCGGCCAATTAGGCCTCATTAGTGACCCTCAAATATTTTCAAAATTCCACAATGGAATCAATGATCACAAAGGACAAGAAAATATAAACTATTCTATGATGAAGGGCAGGGAGACTTTTAACTGCCATGAAACATTCCCTTCACATCAGCTGTAGTGACTTAAAGTATGTTCTATAAAAGAGTTATCCTTTGGAAGTAAGGAATACACCTAAGAAAAGTATGCTATTTTCAGGGAACTTTTATAGTTTTATTCAGATTTTTGTATTCACTACAAATCACTGCCATAAAACATTTAACACAAGAGGACCATGATGGTCCTAATTCGCTCACCTGAGTTAAGATATGTACATGTGTGTCCCAGGGTGGGGCAATTTTTGGCCCCAACTCTATGATTTGAAAAATCTTGGTAGACCCCGGCGCTGGGGTATATTTAGCCCCAGGGCTATAATTTGAACAATCTTAGTAGAGGTTCACTAGGTGAAGCTTCATACCACATATCAAAGACTTGTGCCTTCTGATATCAGACAAGAAGATTTTGTAAGGTTTTCCCTATATAAGCCTATGTAAAACCAGTGGGCCCTGTGGCAGGGGCATTTTTGGCCCCAGGGCTACAATTTGAATAATCTTGGTAGAGGTCCACTAGATGAAGCTTCATACCAAATATCAAAGACCTAGGCCCTAAGGTTTCAGAGAAGAAGATTTTTAAAGGATTTCCCTATACAAGCCCTTGTATTTAACTGGTCGGCCCCAGTGCGGTCGTTTGAAGATTTTTTTTCTATTTTTAGCCCTGGTGGCCATCTTGTTTATCAGAGTGGAATGATTCTAACTATTTTGGTAGGGAGTCACCTGGGCAACATTCCTGTGAAGTTTGAAGCAAATTTACCATGTTTTTCTATTTTTAGCTCTGGTGGCCATTTTGTTCGTCAGAGCGGGATCATTTTAGCTAATATGGTAGAGGGTCAACGACACTATATTCCTGTGAAGTTTGAATCAAATTGGCCCAATGGATAAGGAGGAATTGTCGTTTGAAGAATTTTTCTATTTTTAGCTCTGGCGGCCATCTTTTTAGAGCGGAACAATTTAGCTATTTTGGTAGGGAGTCAACGACATAATATTCCTGTGAAGTTTGAATCAAATTTACCCAAGGGGTAAGGAGTTGTCGTTTGAAGATTTTTTCTATTTTTTAGCTCTGGCGGCCATCTTGTTCGCCGCGTTGAACGATTTTAGCTATTTTGGTAGGGAGTCACCTAACTAACATTCCTGAAAAGTTTGAATCAAATTGGCCCAAGGGTTGAGGAGGAGTTCGCATTTTGACGTAAATTTACAAAGTTTTTCTGGTTTTAGCTATGGCGGCCATTTTGCTCATCAGAGCAAAAACGTTTAGCTATTTTGGTAGTGGGTCAGCTAAGCAACATTCCTATGAAGTTTGAATGAAATTGGCCAAATGGTAAAGGAGGAGTAGTCGTTTGAAGATTTTTTCTATTTTTAGCTCTGGTGGCCATCTTGTTAGTCAGAGCGGAATGATTTTAGCTATTTCTTTAGGGAGTTACCTACATAACATTCCTGTGAAGTTTGAATCAAATTAACCCAAGGGTTAAGGAGGAGTTCGTGTTTGAAGCAAATTTACGATGTTTTTCTATTTTTTGCTATGGCGGCCATTTTGCTCATCAGAGCAGAATCTGTTCAGCTATTTTGGTAGATGGTCACCGAAGCAACATTCCTATGAAGTTTGAATAAAATTGGCCCACGGATACCGGAGGAATTGTTGTTGAAAGATTTTTTTCTATTTTTAGCTCTGGCGGCCATCTTGTTTGTCAGAGCACAACGATTTTAGCTATTTTGGTAGGGAGTCATTTGGGCAACATTCCTGTGAAGTTTGAATCAAATTGGCCCAAGGGTTGAGGAGGAGTTTGTGTTTGAAGCAAATTTACTATGTTTTTCTATTTTTAGCTATGGCGGCCATTTTGCTCATCAGGGCAATACCATTTTAGCTATTTTAGTAGAGGGTCACCTAAGCAACATTCCTATGAAGTTTGAATTAATTTGGCCCAAGGGTACAGGAGGAGTCGTCGTTCAAAGATTTTTCTATTTTTAGCTCTGGAGGCCATCTTGTTCAGCGGAGTGGAACGATTTTAGCTATTTTTGTAGGGGGTCACCTAAGCAATATTCCTATAAAGTTTTATTGAAATTGGCTCAAGGGTTAAGGAGGAGTTAGCATTTAAAGCAAATTGTTGACGCCGCACGACACACGACGCACGACGGACGACATACATTGACTGATCTTCGTGCTCAGGTGAGCTAATAACAGGTCCAAGTCCATAACCTTGACCTTAAGGTCATAGGCAAGAGTGGGGTTATTGCTGAACGAAAATTTGTCCTATCACTAGCATCATTCCAGTTCCATCATATGAGATATTAAAACTTATAATACAAATGTTGATATAAAATTTCTAAGTCCATGACCTTGCATTTGAGGTAGGTAATTGCTGATCATACCAATTATAAACCAAATCCATCAAACATTTTGGAATATGTGAGCTGTTTGAAAATTTAAGGCAAAACTTTAACACTTAAGGTATCTTAAGTCCATGACCTCGACCTTAAGTTCATTGGCATGGATGGGGGTTTGGTTAAATATAAATTTGGACCCAAATCTGTCATCATAGAAAAAATAAACCAAATCAATAATATGGTCGGGTGAAAATTTCAATGTAAAACTTTAAAATAAAAGTAACATCAATAAACATCAATAGTTCAGTCAGTGACCTTGACATTAGGGATAGATTCAACTAAAATGTTGATATAAAATTTCTATGTCCATGACCTTGCATTTGAGGTAGGGTATTGCTGATCATACCAATTATAAACCAAATCCATCAAACAGTTTGGAATATGTGAGCTGTTTGAAAATTTAAGGCAAAACTTTAACACTTAAGGTACAAGTCCATGACCTCGACCTTAAGTTCATTGGCATGGATGGGGGTTTGGTTAAATATAAATTTGGACCCAAATCTGTCATCATAGAAAAAATAAACCAAATCCATAATATGGTCGGGTGAAAATTTCAATGTAAAACTTTAAAATAAAAGTAAAATCAATAAACATTAATAGTTGTCAGTGACCTTGACATTAGGGATAGACTCAACTTGAAAGGGATTGTTGTATCATGGCGTGTGGTGCTCTAATGACCTAACAAGTTCATGGGATAGACAAGATTAAATGGAGGAATATGTATGTCCTATGGAAATTAGCTTCTAGAAGAGAATCACTCTGGCTGGTATAAGTGATTACTCTACAGAGGTAAGGATTCCATTGAAAGTCCTGTATGTATTTCTATGGTTGCAAGACAGAGAATTTTCCTTCCACAACAGTCCCAAAGATCTAGATCCATCTTATTAGAAGGATATAGATCTTAAGGATTGTTTTGGAAGAGAATAATCCATTTTATAACAGAATTACACAAGACTGACATATATCTGCAGTAATTTTGGGCGAGTTTAGCAGTCTTATAACCAAATAATTATAGGCCCCCGCCCATAGGGGCTTGATGAAATATATGGGCTGCATGATGCTTCAACGCAGAGCTGAATCCGGCCCGCACACTAGTACTGGTAAATCGCTTAGAGGATCTAAGCCTATCCAGGAACCGCGGTGTGAGGTGGACCGTCCATGCTAATAAACCCTATTGGTTTCATTGGGAAACAGGGCTTGAGATGTCATTTCATCTGAATGTCGGGTAAAATTCCCACAAAATTGGAAGCAACGTCTCCAAAATGATCTTTACAGTGTTGACGGGGACGTTAAACCTCAAATCAACCAACCAACCAAATAAATATGATAGAAGCCTATTTTACTATACTATAAAGGTTGCAGATCGAGTGGCCTTGGCCAAATGGTAATCACACTGGATTGCTCACTGGGTTACAGGCAAGAGTTCCGCTTGACATGAGTTTTCGTTCATATCTAAGCATGTCTTCATTGCACTAGACCCTTTATTATCATGTTGGAACGGATGCAAGACCTTATAAAAATCATCAAACCTGCATGTACAGAAGTGCAATTGCCTTAGCTTGAATCTGAGTAAGGTCTTCAAGGCGCAGCCTCTATGTGCTTATAGTGTCCGGTTACCGTAAAAACCAGTTCAGTCAGTCAGGTCTTCAAAACAATAAACAACCATTTACTAATAAAGTTTGTTTTTATTTTCATCATTTAAATTGCACATAATGTAAATTTCCTAAAAACACCCCCCCCCCCCCCTTCCACTCCCCCAACATCGGGCCTTGAAGAAACAGATGGGCTGCATGATGCTTCCATGCAGAGCTGAAACCTACGCACAAGAGTACTGGTAAACCACTTAGAGGATCTAAGGCTGCCCAGGCAAAGCGGTTGGAGTCTGACCATCCATGCTTATTAAACCCTATTGACCCTATTGACTTTATTGGGCGACAGGGCTTGAGATGTCATTTCATCTCAATGTTAGGTAGAAGTCCAAGAAAAATTGAAATCATCATATACAAATGATGTATACAGTGTTGATAGGGACATTAAACCTCAGATCAAACAAACAAAGCTGATTGTGTTTCTTATACAATGAAAGGCTGATCAAGTTGATTTGTTACAGTGAAAGGCTGAACAAGGTGGTTTAGTATAGTCCAAGGTGTAGTCCTTCTAACTGAATCATTCTAAAAGTTGAAAAATGCCCTAATTTCTGCTGAAACCAGCTTGGATTTCCCCTGCAAGAAACTTTAGTTTTTAGCATATAAAAGGAAGCAGTTCTGTCATTTTCATTTCTGCCTCTTTCAGTTGGGGTCAACTCTTGAAGGAAACGAGCGGTCCATGATGGACCTAATTTGCTCACCTGAGTTATGATGTACTGCAGGTTTGCAGCCATTTTGTACAGCGAGCAGAACCACTTACAGTAGAGAGGTCACCCAAGGAAGATCTCTCTGAAGTTATTTTTCTATTTATTTTTTTAAATTGAGCCATTGGCCGTGGAGATGGTCTTTGAAGATTTTTCTATTTTTACCTCTGTAGTCTTATGGACATTTTGTTCAGCAGAGCAAACCCATTTCAGCAATTTAAGCAACAATCATGACAATTATTCCTGCCCTGAAGCTCCTAGCATGTAGAGTTCCTGACAATTTTTGTGTTAAATCATTTTCATTTGTCCCGAAGTTCATTAAGATTAAGTAGCTCCTTCATGCTAAAGTCCATCTGTATGGCACCCCAGGCATAAGAACTTAATTTATATATATGAGCTATTCTAAGGTCAAAGATGTCAATGTTGCATAAAATCTGGCCTGGAATGGCAAACCATGTAGACCACTTGCAAACAGTGCAGATACAAATCAGGTGCTGCAGAATGCATTGGCTAATCAGAGTTATAGTACAGGAGGTGAACCCTGAAGATGCCATTAAAAATGCAACTGGAAATGGGAACAAGTTAAACTAAAAGTGCTGCAAACACTGCATGATGCCCAGCCACTGGACATACATCAAGCAAGTTATGTAGCTCTCTCAATATGAAGTCAAAGAGAAGCTATATTATAATCTTTTCAACTTACAGAGCGGACATGTGTATGGCGGAAATAGCCATGTTCAATGTTCACAGGTGAATAACTTCATCTGCAGGCAAAACAGAGTTATGGTTCAAATGCTTTGCATTCCCTCTCATAGTACTTTGCATTTCTATGAATTTCATGAAAATATGCCTTACATTGCCAGAGTTATGGAGTGGACAAAAGTACATTGGAGAACAAACTGTGTTAAATGTTCAAAGGGCAATAACTACAAAAGTAGTAATAAAATCAGTGGTATGTTTCATATATTGAGCACGTCGGCTCATGGTGCTCTACATACCTGTGAAATTTCATGAAAATATCTCAGACAGTTTCAGAGTTATGGTGCTGCCACGAAACTGATAGAAACTTCTATGTTCAATGTTCAATAACTCAAAGACTAAAGACTGAAAAGCATTAAAATTATACTTTGTCTCTGTCTCTGGTCGGGCCCATCGGAGTCTAATAGCTGGTTTTCTTTTGCTCAAGCATTTCAGTGGTTTCTTGCTGTCGAGTCCTTATCGTTGTTTCGTCTCTGTGGTTCTTTGTGTTCACAGAGATGTTGCACTGATGAGTTAGGAGGCCATCATGCGGACTGAACAAATAATTTGTCTAAATCGCAACGGAAGTAAGGGAGAGGATTGTGGCCACGTAAAATCAATTTAAGTCCCCCAGTGGAATTCGTTTCACTGACCGTTCCAAGGCGGTTCTTCTGTCGCGGTTTAATTTTGTTATAGTTTGTCTGAGTATCTTGGGTGTTTGTGTGGCTTATGTTATTTATTTTGGATAGCCAGTTGGCCATTTTGTGGGAAAGTGACTGTCCTTTTGGCTTTCCGCTCTGTTGATGTTTCTATTAGGGTCTGATGTTTCATGTTTGTGTTTCTTTCCCTTGGTGTCTCTGATGGGAGCTGTGGGTTGATTGTATCGATTCCTGCTCATTGCCTCCACTTCTATTTTCTACATTTTGTTCAGCAGAGCAGAACCATTTTAGCAGTTTTGGTGGAGGGTCACCCAAGGATATTCCTGTGAAACTATTTTAAAATTGGCATTGTGGTTTAGGAGATGCCATTTGAAGTAATTGTTGATAAACAGACGGAGCGCCGGACGTTTCGACAGGGACGGACAGACGACAGACAAAAGGCGATCATAGTAACACACCTTGAGCACTAAGTGCTTATATGAGCTGACAATTGGCTCCCATAGGAGACCATTTCTTTTCATTATGAGTCAGAGTAGGCCCTTTTGCAAGAGCTGTTTTTCTTTGACAAATGGTGAAAAATAAGATGCATCACACACCTTAAATATTGATAGTGAAAACAACCTAAAGCTGTCAGAGGATCTTACTATAGCCCCACTGCAGCACAATTAGGCAGTGTTGAAATATTTTCAATTCCAGCTTTATACCAGAAAACATCACTGAAGAGCTCGAGCATGTAACATGGCAACATAAAAACTTTTCAAGGGCTTTTACTCCATAATTTCTGGGCCATTAGACCTAATTACGGTATACACAATTCATCAAACCACTGTTCATATGTGTACCAGGTTTCAACTTTGTGTAACCCTTACAGTTCTTGAGAATAGGTAAAAGCTTCATCAAAAAGGACAACAAACGTAAAAAGTTAAGCAAAATGTACTTCAAATAGTTGAAAACCTACTAAGGGACAAAACTCCAGGAGTGATGGACCATTGATTCTTATTCCAGCTTTCATAGTTCCTGTCAAGAAAATTTTCAAGAATAGCAAAATTTGAGAAATTACATAAATAGGTAACTCCATGGGTCATGGGCCCTTGGCAACTGTTCTGCCATTACAACTTTCTTATTTAAGAGACCAAGTGTGGTAAAAGTTTCATTGAGGCAGGACCACAAACATAAAAAGGTATCAAACAAAATGTATTTTATTTTTTTGGAACCTACTGAGGGATATAACTCCAAGTGTCGCAGGCCCTTGGTCCCTATTAAGGTACAAAGGAAACAGCTAGTTAATGTCTGTTTATACAAACTTTCAGCATTCATATTTCCTGAGATATCTTATTAGAAAAAAATTCAAGAATGGCAAACTTTGAGAACCTATCAAGGGATATAACTCAATGAGTTATGGACCTTTAACCCCTACCCTTATATACTCAAAACATTCAATCATTGTTCATGTTTATCCAAACTTTCAGCTCTCTAGCTTTAATAGTTCCTGAGGTATCTGTCACAAAAGTTCTTGTGAAAGGCACTATTTGAAAACCTAACATAGGACATAAATCAAAACACAAACGTTATGTTTTGTTTGTTTGATTTGAGGTTTAACGTCCCCGTCAACACTGTAAAGGTCTTTTTTGAGACGTTGCTTCCAATTTTGTGGGACTTTTACCCGACATTGAGATGAAATGACATCTCAAGCCCTGTAGCCCAATGAAACCAATAGGGTTTATTAGCATGGACGGTCCGCCTTGCAACGCGGTTCCTGGAAGGCTTAGATCCTCTAAGCAGTTTACCAGTACTAGTGTGTGGGCTGGATTCAGCTCTGCGTGGAAGCATCATGGAGCCCATATATTTCTTCTAGCCCCTATGGGGTTCGGGCCAACAAACTTTATGTCTAAGGGGCCCCGGGGTAAGGCTAATTTGGACCCCAGGGGCATGATTGGCCGGATTTTTGTAGGTGACCACTTGACATTGTTACAAGCTAAATATCTAAGCTCTGGGTCCTGTGGTTTCAGAGAAGAGGATTTTAATATTTCCCATTGTAAGTCTGTGGGAGCTTTATGTTGCCATGGCAACAAGAATTCCAATCGGATCAGCCCAAAAACATCATGCAGCCTTTCCCCATACCTGATGATGCTTCTTATGAAATTTCATCAATATTGGCTGTGGGGTCTTAGAGATATACCTACTTGAAATTGTTTGCTGAAGCACGGACGCATGCACGACGGACGAAATGTGAGCACAAAAGCTCACCTTGTCACTATAGAACCGAAACAAAATTCAGGATGTACGTACTACAGATGGACAGAAAGATGAATGAGCAGGCAGAAACACAAACTGCCAAAATGAAAACATAATACCCTGCCACTAATGAGAGGCAGCATATAAAAACTTGGGCATAAAACTTTAAAGTGACACCCTTGCCATGGTGACAAAAATAGCTCCCTATATTTTTATAGACAAGCTTATATGCAAAAACAGGTTCATATAACTTGAAATGTGACTACAGGACACAGATGTCCCCGCCTGAGTGAGTGTTTGAGTTTTACATCTCACCAACAGCTAAGCTCATATGGAGACGGGACCTCGGTTTAAAGACTCATCCGAAAATCTGGAGAAGCCCGGGATCGATCCTGTGACCCCTGATTTACAATGCGAGTAGTATAACCACTGCACCAAGGGGGCTTCTATGTCCCCGCCTGAAAATATGTTGATGTTAGTATTTGACCTTTGACTGATAAGTCTGACCTTGACCTTACAGGTACCGACCTGGGTCTCGCGTGCAACAAATTGTCTCAAGATGGTTAACATTCCTGCCAAGTAATTTCCAAGTCCATCCAGGAACAACAAAGGTATTGAGCAGACACAACAGACACATTTCTTTACCTTTGACCTCTAAGTATGACCTTGAGTTTGGAGGCACCAACCTGGGTCTTGAGCATGATACATCAACTCAGGATGATTAATATTTCTACCAAGTAATTTCCGAATCTATTCAGAATAACCAGACACAAGAAAAAAACATTTTCTTTACATTTGACTGATAAGTATGACCTTGACCATAAAGGTACCAACCTGGATATTGTACATAACATATCCTCTCATGAAGGTTAACCTTTCTGCCGAGTAATTTCAAAAATCCATCCAGAAATATGGAAGTAATTGACCGTGTTTAAGTTTCTGACCCTTTTATTAACCTTTGACCTCTAATAAAACCTTGACATGGAGGTGTGGACCTGGGTTTTGTGCGATTAGATAGTCTCATGCTGGTTAACATTTCTGCCAAGCAATTTCAAAATCCATCCAGAAATAAGAAAGTTATTGACCATGTTTAAGTTTCGGACCCAATTTTTACCTTTGACCTCTAAATACAACCTTGACCTTGGAGGTACATACCTGGATTTTGGAGGCAATACATTGTCTCATGATTTTAACATATTGACCAAGCAATTTCCAAAGCCATCTGGAAATAAGGAAGTTATTGGCCGTGTTTAAGTTTCGCATAACCAAAAACACACCTATATAATTTTTACCCCCTTGAACCCCTCTTTTATATAGTAAAACTGGGGTTTACAGGGGTAATCAATTTTCTTATTTCTGCTCTACAACATATATTGAGGGTACTCATTAGAACCGCCTCTAGAGGCAGTTCTAATGAGTACCCAAAACATATATTGTGGGTACTCGTTAGAATCACCTTGAAGAGGTGGTTCTAATGAGTACCCACAATCTATGTTTTGAGCAGAAATAAGAACAAGAGCTGTCTCATGACAGCATAGCTTGTTAGCAACAAATTACAAAGATGTCAAAGATTTTGACCCCTAGCTGCACCCCATCCCCACTCCCAGGCATGAACCCAAGGGTGTGTTGTCTTGGAATCTCAGGAGACATTCCCAGGTACCCAAGTTGTAAATATTAATGCTTTGTGAGGAGTGGCTGTTGAGATATAAGCTTTCAAAAACTTTTAACAGTTTTACAGAAGTGTTCTAGATTTTGACCCCTAGCCCCACCGCGGGGCATGAACCCAGGGGTCTGTTCTCTTTGAACATCAGAAGACACTCCCAGGTACTTAAGTTCCAAATATGAGTGGTCTGTGATGAGTGACTGTTGAGATGTAAGCATTTGAAAAACTTTTAACGCAGTATGACGGGAACGCACACACAAACGTGCATGCCAAGGTGACAACAATAGCTCTCCATGTACTTCATACTGGCAAGCTAAAACTAGCACAATTTTTCATTTTAAAATTTTCTTTTTTCTGTGGTAAAATTTACACTGTATTTGTATTGGCAGGTTTTCGTGATGGGATCAACATTTTGACCTTTAACCTTTTATACGACCTTGACCTTGGATGTACTGTCCTGGTAATTTCAAAATCAATCCAGAAATAAGCAAGTCATTGACCCTGTTTAAGTTTTGGACGGAAAAAGGAATGGACAGACAAAAACAGACAGGGGCAACACTATATGTCCTTCCACCATTTTTTGAATGGTGGGGGAATAAAAAAAGGTTTGCTACAGGAGCAAACTTCAACAATGATAAATTTTTATAGAAAAATTAATACAGATGAAAATAGCTGAATTTGAAAACAACATAGAGCCTGAAATGGCAGTTCATAATGAGTTGCCCCATCTAGATCTGAACTGTTTGCCCTCTAGTCTTTGAATTTTCAATATGATATTGCTTTGATGAAACGTTGTTTTAATGTTGCAGAAGCAGATTTTGTTATCAACTTTTTGTGCTTGAAGGGTTGAACTCTCAAGAGTATGTCAAGGTTTCGTTTCTAAGACAGGTATGGTAGTTGTCAGCCCCTTTCTCTGTCTGTCTTGGAGTTGGATTCTCTGGTTACCAGCCAACAGCTGCCAGTGTCATAGTTCTCCATGAAAACCTATAAAAAATGTTAAATGTATTATTAATGAGTATGGATATACCTTTATGTACCGGCCCCGATAGCTTAGTTGGTAGAGTGTCCGCTCCCGGGAACAGGAGGTGACGGGTTCGATCCCGGGCCGCGATATACCAAAGCTGTTAGAAATGGTACTAGCTGCTCCTCGCTTGGCACTCAGATTTACTGGGTAGAGCTAGGCCTGATCGACCCAGTATCAGGATAATGTGACTGGGTGTGGTATCATGTAATGTGTCTGGGACATGATACTTCAGTGAAGCAGCACTATAAAAGTGAGCATTGAGCTCCCTGTCGCAACCAGACACCGTCGTGATATGACTGAAAAATTGTTGAAAGAACGTTAACCACGAATTCACATACACACATATACCTTTATGTTATTTTGCTTCTAAATATAAACGCGGCACAAGTTTTGGGATTTCCTGTTTGCCATCCTAACAAAGAAATGCTTCCAAATGGTGGCAACACTTAAATAAAAAAACTTGCTCCCTTAAAGACTTAAGAGGCCTCAAGGGAACATGGTCTTTTAGAACAAATGCCAATGTAATGGGAGGCAAATTCTTGATAACATTAATCATCCCTGAAAGTACTCTCATTTATATGCATGTTCTTTGCATGCATGCATGCATTTAGAAATCCTGAATTTAACCAAGTTGTTTTTTAAATACAGTACTAAAGTAGTTCTCACTGAAAATAAGGGAAATTCTTTTTGACACTATCTAACTCACTATCACAAAGTTCATGGAAAACAACTCTCTCACCCCTGTAGGAATTCTTTCTACTTGTAGCCTAATAGTGAATATATATTGAGACAGACATAAATGAGCAAACAGTGCAGTCCCAGATCCTTAGAACAGTCTTATCAGAGGTTACACTATCTGTCATTTGATCCCCATCTTTTGGCAAATACCTGGATTATAAAACCACACTCTTCCATTTCCGAGACAATAATCATAATTAATAGTTATTATTGTATGTGTCCAAGTCTTAAAAATTTTTAAGAAAGTATAGAACTTTCTCAGCCCCCGCCCATCGGGGCTTGAAGAAATAGATGGGCTGCATGATGCCTCCACGCAGAGCTGAAACCGCCCCACACATGAGTACTGGTAAACAGCTTAAAGTCGGACCGTCCATGCTTATAAACCCTATTGGTTTCATTGGGTGGCAGGGCTTGAGATGTCATTTCATCTCAATGTCATGTCAAAGTCCTATAAAATTGGAAGCAACGTCTCCAAAATGACCTTTACAGTGTTGACGGGGAAGTTAAACCGCAAATCAATCAAACAAAATAGACCTTTCTGTATTTGTTCTTGATTATTTAGCTAACATTCTAAAGACTTACTAAAAGACTTGATCACAGACAGATGTGCTTTCAAGGTGCAGATCAGTGTTCCTTCATGGTGCACTTCCTCACTTATGTAGGTCGAATTTTGAGCCACTGGACTGTCGGACACTGAAATGTTGATATCATATTATGGGTTATGTTCAAATGAAAGACTGAATACGTTAATTGCCCTCATTATTGGGATGTATGGATGACTTGTTATTTTACATTCTTTTCAACATTATTTTCGTCATACCAAGACGATCATAGGCTGATAATGAAATGTTGTGTGCAATGGAATCCAGTTGACGTTTAAGAAGATTTTGCATCAAGTGGGGTGAACTCAGGACTGCTAGATCAGTAGGCCAGCACTTAACCCACTGAGCTACCATGGTTCTGCCTCAACACTGGGAAGCTTTAATCCATTACTTCAACTTCCATTGTGGAAGTTTGAAAATACTTGAGGGTCACTGATGAGGCCTAATTGGCCGAAACTAGCTTGTCTGGCCCAGAAAACATGCACACTTCATATTTTCTGTGGTGTATCCCTTGCTTCCAAAGGATAACCCTTTTATAGAACATATTTAACTTCACTACAGTTGATGTCTGGGAATGTGTGGTCGCAGTAAACAGTCTTCCTGTCCTACATCATAGTGTAATTTGTATTTTCTTGTCCTTTGGGATCATTGATGCCATTGTGGAAGTTTGATAATACTTTAGGGACAATGATGAGGCCTAATTGGCCGAAACTAGCTAGTTTGGCCCAGAAAACATGCACACTTCATATTTTTCAGTTCTGCGGTGTATTCCTTGCTTCCAAAGGATAACCCTATTATAGAACATATTTAACGTCACTGCAGCTGATGTCTAGGAATGTGTGGCGGCTGTAAAAAGTCTCCCTGCCCTACATTATAGTGTAATTTGTATTTTCTTATCCTTTTGGATCATTGATTTCATTGTGGAAATTTGAAAATACTCGAGGGTCACTGATGAGACCTAATTGGCCGAAACTAGCTAGTCTAGCCCAGAAAACATGCACACTTCATATTCTCTAGATCTGTGGTGTATTCCTTGCTTCCAAAGCATAACCCTTTTATAAAACGTATTTAACTTTTCCTTCAGAATTCACTTTAATAGAATGCTTCTAGAGAAATAGTCTCAACTAGTAAAGGAGCATGATTCAGATTCAGAGTCAAGCACACTTTGTCTTGATATGTGGATTCATTATAGTTTATACAGTCAATTATGGATATCTCAAAACCAAAGTATAGCTCAAACTACTGATTTCACAAGTACATTTTCTGGTCCATTTGAGATACCAGTAGTATAAGAGTACAGTTGAACTGTAATGACTAGAGGCCCAAGTGGGCCAGAATCACTCATCTGGATGAGGATGATCATATATATTACATTGTACCTTGGTTGCCATCTTGTCTTATCAGATCACATTGCTTTAATTTAAAATTTATCAGTTCTGAATCTGCATGCTGCCTTGATGCTTCTTATTAAGTTGCCAGCCTCGGTAGCTCAGTTGGATGCGCGTCTGACTGGTGATCAGGACGCAGGTTCGATTCCTGCCGGGGTCGGCAACATTCTTTCGTGGAGATTGATCATGAAATCTTTTATACGGCCATTTTCCCCCTTCCGCTGATTCAAGAAGGGCAGTTGTCAGTTTCTGGCAAAAGAATGTGCACTGTACTGGTTAACCGCTTACATATAATAAAAATCAAAAATGAGTTCCCCTAAGAGCAATGAAGAAAGAAAGAAGATGGGTCATACTACGTAGTTTCGGCTAATAAAGCCTCATCAGTGACCCTGTAATGATCCGGCAAAGAAAGCCAGAGGAAACATACCGCAATTTTGCAAATTTCGAACAGGCAGTCAATACAAAGACTGATATAAATCAAATTGGGGTCCAAAAATTAAAAACCTGTCTAGAATATAAGGCTAAACCAAAAATTTATTTCTGATTTCTCAGAATATTCACGCTGATCTCAAAGGACCAAAAGCAAAATATAAACTACACTATGGTTGATGTACGGGGAGACGTTTTACGGCCGCCACACGGCACAACACCAGCTGCAGTGAAGGCAAATAAAAATCAAAAATGAGTTCCCCTAAGAGCAATGAAAACATTCATAAGAAAGAAGATGGGTCTGCCTGCCCAGGAAAGTGTGGATAGGTAAACTGACCGGCTCAAAAATGACCTAAAACAGTGTTGACTGGGCTGTTAAACTCCAAACCAACAACGACAACTTCTAATTAAGTTTCTGAACAGCTAAGTCTGATTTAGGATTTATGAAGAGATGATGTTGGTGCAGAGTTGAGGTGTATAGTTTGTAAGGGCAGAGCTATCGTTTGCAGCTGCTTTTGGCAGTAGATTTGGTTTGAAGGTTTTCAAAATGGCCTTCTTGCAGGCCATCCTGCATATCACAACAAAACAATTTTAGCAATTGTAGATTTCCATGTCACCCTGATGCCTCTCATTAAGTTCAATCCAACTTCTGACTTATAGTTTAGGAGATGTTATTTGAATAGTAAGGTAAATAATAAGGTTCTATCTGGTACACATACCTTTACCCGAGTCTTTAACATAAACAAATTCTAAGTCACTGACCTTGACCTTGAGGTCATGGGCAGGGGTGGGAGTACTGCTGAATAAAACTTTGGACCTATATCTGTCGTCATACCAAATATGAACCAAATCCAACTCATGGGTTGGAAAATATGAGTTCATGTTCTATCTGGCCTTAACCTGAGTTTAACATGATTTGTCAGCCCCCACCCATCGGGGCTTGAAGAAATAGATGGGCTGCATGATGCTTCCACGCAGAGCTGAAACTGGCCCACACACGAGTACTGGTAAACCGCTTAGAGGAACTAAGCCTGCCCAGGCAAAGCCATGCGAGTCGGCCCGTCCATGCTTATTAATCCTGTTGGTTTCATTGGGCGGCTACCGTGTGAAATGTGTAATGCAATCGTTATTTTTTCCACCTGAATTCGCCTATCAGAGTACACCAGGCCCCGTTTCTTAATCGGTGGCATCTGACGGGCAAACAGACCTGGTTTCGCCTTCTAAAAACATTCTATCGTGTTTTCTCAGAGGATCTAAGCCTGTCCAGGTCAGACCGTCCATGGTTATAAACCCTATTGGTTTCATTGGGCGGTAGGGCTTGAGATGCCATTTCATCTTAAAGTCTGGTCGAAGTCCCACAAAATTGGAAGCAACGTCTCCAAATGACCTTTACGGTGTTGACTGCGATGTTAAACTTCAAATCAAACAAACAAACAAACATGATTTGTGTGTGAGTATGTACACATACTAGTACAGATAGAGGTTCGAATGCACAGAAAACTATATCCTCCAGGCATCATCCTATGAGGGGGAGTAATAATAAAGAGTCTATCTACCAGATAAAATTGGTTGGTGTCCCTAAATGTGTCTTATCACATGGAATAAGAATAAATATGGTTTATGAATGTGGATCTGAATGGTTTCTGAGATATAGGGCGGCACAAATTGGGGGACCCTGCCATTTTTTATTATACCCCATTATAAGTCTATGGAAATCACCCGGTAAACAACAAAGAGCAAGTCTAAAAATAGAATGCTGTGTTCCATAAGATTTAACAGCTTGTGAAACTTACTTAACAAGGTAAAAGCCGGTATCATACATTGCCGACAAAAGGCACCTATGGCCGTCAGCCAGGCTGTTGACGAGAGTCCCCTATGGCAGTGAAGGGCTTAACAATACATACTCTTAGGTAGCTGATGGCCTATTCACAAATCAGATTTCCTGCAATGCCATCTATTTGCAGCAGCAAATTGTTTTCCTTAGTGCTTGTTATTTGTTTGCCAATCAGAAGATACATTGCTATGTAAGGTTGTCCCACAACTTAAATGTAAAAAAAATCAAAGTACTGAAAGTACTGAGGAAAGTTGATTTATGATGAATACTTATTATGATAACAATGTCAGTCGTAGATCAAGCTGTTGTCTTGATATTTTGTTAACAAGGTCCCAGAGGGTTAAAAAAATTTGACGAAGAAAAAAATGATTCATCGATTGTTTAGAGTTTGAATGGAAGTGTAGAAAAAGAAGAAACAACAACAACCCCACCCCTCCCCCACCTACCGTTACCTGCTGCAAGGACAACAGGCCTTGCCCAAATGTAAGTCAATATCAGCTGGACTCCCCAATGACACAAGATACACATCACCTTTGCCTTATCCAACCAACCCCACAAAAAACGGAAGAAAGGCCTCGATAGCGCAGTGGTTAGTGCGCTCGACTTATGATCGAGAGGTTGTGCGTTCGAATCCGGCCACCGGTATCGAGGTGTGTCCTTGGGCAAGACACGTAATGACACTGCCCCACTCCACCCAGGTGTAAATGGGTAGCAGTGGTGTAAAAGCCACTGCCTCTCTCTCGCGCGCGCGTGAAAACACCTGGAATGAGTGTTCGAGAGCGATTCAATAAGCTTGAAGCTTTCATCGCAATCGAACTAAAATAAATTAGTATAAACTAAACGGAAGAAAGGAAGAAATATAAATGTGTCTGCTAATTTCTTCATGGTAAAACCATAAATTTATAGATTAGCTGAGTGAGTGTTTGAGTTTTACGTTCCACCAACAGCTATAGGGACATACGGAGAAAGGACCTCGGTTTAAAAGACTCATCCGAAAGTCTGGAGAAGCCTGGGATCGATCCTGCGACCCCTAGTTTACAAGGCGAGTAGCGAAACCACTACACCACAGAGGCTTGTACATTCTGTGCTTGTCTCATCTGCTAATAATCTTACAGAGAAGTTCTCCTAGCGGATACATGACATCTTAGCAACGTCGCATCAACATCGCGTTGATACGAAGAGGCACATACGTTGTGCAGACGCTCGGAGCTATATTCATTTTTAAACCATTTCATTTAGACATTATAACCCTGATCAGACGCCACCTTTAGCGAACTTCGACTACCCAAGGCGAACTAAAATACGTTTATTCCAACCTGTACGGAACCATTAACCCATAAATGCCAAGTGTTTCAATACTTTGCCATTCGGCAACAGTTAAGACAGATTAGAGGCCACAGAATGTAACGTCTGATTGGAGTCTTCACTAATTGCTTAAAGTACGGAACTTGATTTAAAACTCACAGCTTAAAGCCTTAAATGACACATATTTTGTAATAAGAGCTCTCGAAAGCAGGTAAATAACTGTATTCGATGTCGGTCAGTAAAGGGTTGTATAGTCACAGAGAAGCCAGCTTACCCCTTTAACCCTGTAGACCGGTGCAGACGCCGAGGTAGAAATACACTGTATCTATGCAAACCTTGCAGATCCTGATAAGACGGCACGTTGCTAGCAGGTCTCGCCAGAACCTACCTTAACACTGTTTGCCATCATGCCAATGAACTACTCAGAAATCCATTTCGTTAAGAATGTATTTAAAGAGAGAAGAGTTGTGTTCAGAAACCCAGGGATGAAAGAGTAAATTCTCAAACCAGTTGCATAAACGCGTAGAAAATTAGTCCCAGAGTATTGTTTTCTTTTCAGAATTAGTCTTTCTGTGCCAATTTATATTCAATCCGTATAAAGTCTCGAAATATGAAATATTTTGAAAGACGTTCCATGCCTGCAAAATTAATTTTCAATGGTTCATTTGGACTATTTTATGCAGCGAACGAACAGCGGAAGTGGAATAACGCGGTCCAGTACCGGAAGTAGAAATGTAATGACAAAGAAACTTGATTTTAAAAATCAACTTTCAAAAAACACTGAGTGATTAAATACTGAACACAACTCTAACAATCGACCTTAAGTTACTGAAGGACAAATCTGTATTAATGCTGTTGTTCATGTAACTAATGGTTATAAATAGAAAATAGTCAGACTACTTTTATTGATGGTACCTGTTATGTCGGGCCCCGCCCATCAGGTTGAAGAAATAGATAGGCTGCACGATGCTTCCACGCAGAGCTTAAACCGACCCGCACACAAGTACTGGTAAAGCGCTTAGAGGATCTGAGCCTGCCCAGGCAAAGTGGTGCGAGTCGGCCCGTCCATGCTTATAAACCCTAATGGTTTCATTGGGCAGCAGGGCTTGAGATGTCATTTCATCTCAATGTCGGGTAAAGTCCCACAAAATTGGAAGCAACGTCTCCAAAATGACCTTTACAGTGTTTACCGGAACGTTAAACCTTATATCAAACAAACAAAAAACCTGTTATGTCAGAGAGTTGTGTTAGAGAGCTATCTATGGAATCTGGTTGGGTTTGCCAAACACTGAATACACAGATCAGGTGCCGGGGAATGCGGTTTCCACTCAGCCGGCTGCTCAGGACAACACTATTTGTTTAAAGAATCTGGTTAGCAATTAACACCTCCCAGTGAAAGTATATCAGCTAAAATCAGTCCAATATTTTAACTCACAGCAGGTTTATCTGTATGTTCCGCTGGAACTCAATGAGATAGCAGCCTTTGACATCATACATGTTAACTTCTATGCAAGCATGTATATTAGTTCATTGTTTAACCTACCATTTATGCCATATTTTTGTGTTTAACCCATGTCTTGCTGAACCAGGATATACTCCGCCTTTCTAAACAGTGTGGATCCAGATAGAAGCCATCTGCTAAGGATCTACACTGTGTGTGATTCTGTTTGACAGTTTGAATGAATACATAAAATACCAAGTACATGACTGCATTAATGCATCACAATAACAAATCAGAAGCAAAGGCAGTGATCTGTAGAATGAACACCCTTTTAAACCCCACTTTACATAGGTAAAAGTCGGAAGAGTAGGTGATGTCATTATTTAATTTATTAGCAACATCTTTTTATTGGAATATTTCTTTATTTTCTTATTGTGATTTTTTTCCTGTGACCTTTTTCTGTGACTATTTCCGTGACTTTTTTCTGCACGCCGAAAGTACAGAGAGACAAAGTGAACATAATATATAATCTTGGCTTGCGAAGATGAGTAAATTCGTACTTTATTCCCTGATCAAATCCATTTTTAATGGCAGATTCAATCTGTCATTTCTAGCTATCCTGCGTGTTGTAAAGTAGTTCCGGCTTTCTTACGACTTTCTTCCAGCTTTGACCGCCAAAGAAATATGAGTCCGCACAAACTGTAGTCCGGTTTGGCGCAGTTATCAAAATTGTACATCCTTTAATCGCAATACAAACTTTTGAAGCAAACGACTTGACGACTTTATCTTACCTTCAAGAGAATAGATTCAGCATTTCATATGAATCAGCTGCATCATGCGAGACCTGATACCCAGATCAAAGCGGCGTCTGCTCGGACGTCTGCTCAGGTTTTACACTGTTTTCTAACAGTGCTGTCAATATTTAATCCTTATAGACCAGCCGGTCAGCTACAGACCAGAATATTAATGGGTTTTCGGACATTCGAGGTCAAATCTAGGTCAGTAACAACTAGGTGTATATCAGACTTTGCGAGAAAGGCTGTCCCTTTCAACCCTGGAATATGGTACAGATACCTATGCAAACAGTGTAGGTCCTGTGATATAATTATAGGTGCCATATTTAGCAGAATGGACGAGCCCAACTTCAGTGATGGAAGAGTACACTCCAGAAACTCAAGGCAGTGAATAAATCAAAGCACTGACACCAATCATGCCGATTGTCTCTAAATGCAGGCTGGTCATGAACGAGGACTTGGAATGATCCGTTTTAACTTAAGATGTTAGTAACTGATGCAAAAAATGTAGAACAAGATCAGCACCGTGTTCTGTGGCGTTTGATCTTAGTCTTCATTGTTTGCCAGATCGAACATTTGATTCAAGTGCAGATAACACTTACATGTACCCAACACTAACAAACGACCCGGCTATGTTTGGGTTGTTTGTTTGGCATTCCACCCAAAGTTAGCAATAAGAAAAGCGATTCAGAGCTAACGTCTATTGACTACCTCGAAATAACCTTTTTCTTGCAGAAAACAGCCGCAGTGAGATCAGGGTATTCCATAAGACTGAAGAGGGTCATCCTGAAATCAAAGGGTGAGCTTGGCAAACAGTGTAGACCAAGTTCGAACGCTGCAGAATGCGCTTCTTATCAAAATCTTCACTATTTGTTTGGAATTGCAGAGTTAAATTAAACAGTTTAAATCTCAGCCCAGGACTTTTACCACAACCTAAATCCCACCAACACTTTCTATGCTTTGATTCTGAAACCAAACGATTGCATGATTACAATACGCTTATGCACCATGCCCTTAAGCTAAAAAGGTTAAATAAATCAACCGTGACGTATGGTTACCAGCCTGGCCACGATCCTGTGTTTTGTTTTGTTTGATTTGAGGTTGAACGTCCCCGTCAACACTGTATAGGTCATTTTGGAGACGTTGCTTCCAATTTTTGGGACTTTTACCCGACACTGAGATGAAATGACATCTCAAGCCCTGCCCCCAATGAAACCAGTAGGGTTTATATGCATGGAGGCTTTGCACCCCTTTGCCTGGGCAGGCTTAGATCCTCTAAGCAGATTACCAGTACTCGTGTGCAGGTTGGTTTCAGCTCTGCGTGGAAGCATCATGCAGCCCATCTATTTCTTTAAGCCCCGATGAGCGGGGGCCAACGATCCTGTGTATCACCTTCACACCAGCGCTGATAGAAACCACATGTTCAGGATCAAACTTTTGATGTGTGATGTGAGGTCGTGCCTAGAAAAGAAGAAATTGTATTTTGTTCTCAAAAAGCATCATGTGAGAATGTATTGCAACATTTTTCATTAAACCCTGGACAGTTTGAGTAGGTGAGTGAGTGTTTGTGTTTTACGTCCCACCAACAGCTAAGGTCATACGGAGACGATACCTCGGTTTAAAGACTCATACGAAAGCCTGGAGAAGTTCGGGATCGATCTTGCGATCCCTGGTTTACAAGGCGAGTAGCATAACCACTACATCACGGAGGCTTCTAATGGACAGTTAGAAGCTGGTCGTAAAGCGGATGGCGTTGACTCTGATTTGGGGCGCCACATGTGTGTTATCTAAAGGCCTGTTGGAGTGACATCTTACTATCAACAGACCAAGCTAAACGTCGACGTAGCGGAAGAGCGACGTCATCCGACAGACACATATGCGAAGCAGATTTCCGCTGGCATATGCTACACTGTACCTGTAGATAAACTAAGGGTTTCAACTACCGACTAATAAGCACTGACACTGTACGTCGCCCTTATGCGATGCACTTTTGAGAGCTAGACGTCCCTGTCGTGACCAAAATTAATATGTCGACACAGTACGGAAAACTTATGCTGGTGCCTGAAATACGTACATGTATATTGGCGTCTAAGCGACTCGCGTGATATGCGTTTCAGTGACACATCGCACTTCAGCGTGAATCACGCCAATTGTCGTTTCGGGATGTTTCGACATATGTGTAAGGTATGCCAAGGCGACGCGTGCGTAATAGAGCATGACATATCGGACGGAATAAGCTAAATTGTATGTCGAGCTATTGCATGTAGCTAGCGACATTAAGAACATTCAAGATCATGGCTGAGACGTTAACTGAACAGCGAGACGTTACATCAATCAAATGCGTCGGCCTCACGTGGTTCCATTTATTTGTTTAAGCTCAGAATCCAGGATATCTAATCCAGCAGGATTGCGGGCGGGATTATAGTGCTGTTCTTACTCAAAAATGTCTTCAAGCCAACGGAATTCATGTACTGGACTGACCAGCCCTTCTCCTCCGATCTCTTTCCCATAGAGTATCTTTTTGGGGGAGGTATCCACAACTGACCAGACAAAAATGTTACTTATTGACAGTAGCATTGTTAAAACTTGAATTTTAATGTTTGGTTTTGAAAATGTAAATAGTTTCTTTCCAAAATTTGAAACATCGAATGGCATTTCATAATACCATCGGTGTATAGACATCTGCAAACATATCATACAATGGAATTTGCAGAACTACTTTTCTAAATTTTAAGATCTTTTAGAAAGGTTGTCTGTAAGTTTTCACAGTGTGTTGATTTTGTCATAGAATCTGTCATTTCAGTGCCTTTGGCGCTTTGATTAACATACTAACCTCCTGTGATCCCCACTGGAATCGGCTGTATCAGCTTGTTAGTGCAGAGCAATTAGGGCTGAAGCACTGCATCTCCTTTGTGTTGCCCACATCAAATTGGTATTCTTCTACAATAGTTTGGCATCTTGAACCATTGTTACTTTACCCTTGAAGAAAAATATTAAACAGATTAAATCTCTTGCTTTCTCCTAGAGTTCTTGCAAACTTGTGTATTTCCTAGTCTATCATCAATTTTAAGTGTATAAGGTACTGATGCAATTTTACAGGTAACAAATTTATGAAAACTGGTAAGTAACATGAAAATAAAACACTGTTCAGTACTTTCTCTTAACTTTGTCCTTTGGCAAAGAAAAACTTTTTATTGTTATTCAGTTACTTAATACTTCATACATAATGTCCAAAAATCGAATGAGGATAAGTTTAATAACACTTTGTTATTAGTAAGTAAAGTTATGATGTCATCAATTTCTATTAAATCTAGAATGGTTGTCTGGGGACAACTTGTCAAGCCTACTGTTTGCTTAAATGACCTATAGACATGTGAAGAACTGATTCCTTCAATTATTATACAAACACCACTCGAACAAAACCATGCTTAGACAGCAATTTCTTTTTTTGTAATATTTATGAACCAAAAATTTCAATTTACAATATTTACTCTTGAGTCAATGATCATTTCATTGTTTGACCTTCAAGTGTGAATTTGACTCCAACTTACCTGAGCATATGTTTCAAATGAACAACCGTGCCAAATTATTTTTAAATCCATGCATAAATGTAGAAGTTATGGCCCGACAAGCTCAATTTACGACCATTTTATCAGTTGACCTTCAGGTGACCTTGACCTATAACCTACATGAACAAATGTTTCTAAAAAGTAAGCAACTGTGCCAGATTATTTTGAAATCCATGCATAAATGTAGAGGTTCTGGCCTGGTCAAGCTAAATTTTAAATGACAATTTTATCATCTGACCTTCAGTGTAACCTTGGCTTTCATCAACCCTGAAGAAATGTTTCAAATGAACATGTGTGCCAAATTATTTTTAAATCCAAGCATAAATGTAGAAGTTATGGCCTAGACAAGCTCAACTAATTACCATTATATAATCTGACTCATAACTGTGACCTTGACCTTCAGCCTACCTGATTAAATGTTTTAAATGGCACTGCTACTTCTCAAGGAGAACAACTGTGCCAAATTATTTTGAATTCCATACACAAATGTAGATCTTATGGCCGGGACAAACTCTAAATATTATTTCATTATTCATAACAATCATTTTATTATTTGACCTTCAACTGTGGCCTTAACCTTCAACCTGCTGATTAAATGTTTCAAACGGCTCTGCTACTCCTCAAGGAGAACAACTGTGACAAATTATTTGGAAATCCATGCATGAATGTACAACTTATGGCCTGGACATGCTCAAATTATTATTTATTTTACCATTTACAGCCATTTCATCATTTGAACTTCAAGTGTGACCTTGAGGTTCAACCTACACGTACCTGAACAAATGTTTCAAATGGCACTGCTCTGAGTGAGTCAGACTGTCCAGTGCATATAGGCCTTCTGGTTTCATTGAGCAGAAGGGCTCGAGATGTCATTTCATCTCAATGTTGGAAAAAAGTCCCAACATCTCCAAAATGACCTAAAGACAAAAGTGTTAATGGGGATGTTAAAACTCAATTCAAACAAACAAACAAACATATGGCACTGTTACTCCTCAAAGAAACAACTGCTCCAAATTATTTTGAAATCCATTCATGAATGCAGAAGCTATTGTCCGCAAGCTCCATTTATCCTTTGACCTTCAAGTTAAGACCTTGACCTACAACCTACCTAAATAAATGTTTCAAATGGCACTTCTACTCATCAAGGAGAACAAAACCCAAACTATAACTGACTATAGCGCTATCAGAAAGAGAAGCACTTTTTTATGATCAAGAATATGATATACGAGAAGCACTTTTTTATGATCAAGAATATGATATGAAAAATAATCAACCATACTAACATCAAATAGCAACAGTGATAATGAAGGAACAGCAGCAAACTGTATAAGGAGTTGCATTGACAATATACACTTTAATAAATATTGCAAATATTGCCAAGAGTTCTATATAAAGTGACACAAATTATTATGACATCTCGCCTCATAACTTGCTTTACATTTGTTTAAAGGTTTGTGAAAATATCGGAAATGGTTTCTTAGTTATGGAGTGGAAACAAATTATTACTGTACTGAGTTTATTCCAAGTTCAAAGGGCAATAACTCCAAAATTAAGCAAACCAGAGTAACGGTTCTTCTGCTCTGCACCTCGACTCATCGTGCTTTACATTTACAGATGCGTGAAAATATCTGAAATATTTTCAGAGTTATGGAACGGACACAAATTTTAATATTACTGTACTGGGTTTATTCGGAGTGCCATTTTTCAATGTTCAAAGGGCAATAATTCCTAAAGTAGGCAATCCAGAGTTATGGTTCATGCACTATGCAAATCATCTCATAGAGCTTTACATTTGTGTGAAGTTTTATGTAAATACCTCAAAAGGTTTTTGATGACAAGGTTAAAATTGCCATTTTTCAATGTTCAAAGGGCAATAACTCCAAAAGTTATGGTTCATGCACTCTGCACGTTGTCTCAAAGTGCTTTACATTTGTGTGAAGTTTCATGAAAATACCTCAAACGGTTTTTGAGTTATCATGAATAACGGCATTACAGTTGGCATTTTTCAATGTTCAAAGGACAATAACTCCAAAAGTAGGCAATCCAGAGTTATGCTTCCAAATGATAACCCTTTTAGAACATATTATGGTTTTACACTCTGCACAGCGTCTTATAGCGCTTTACATTTGTGTGAAGTTTCATGAAAATACCTCGAATGGTTTTTGATGACATGGTTAAAATTGCCATTTTTCACTGTTCAAAGGGCAATAACTCCAAAAGTAGGCAATCCAGAGTTATGTTTCATGCACTCTGCACATCGTCCCATAGTGCTTTACATTAGTGTGAAGTTTCATGAAAATACCTCAAATGGTTTTTTAGTTATGATGAATAACGAATTACTGAATCAAAGAAGGGCAAAGCAAATCCAATATAGCCCCCACTTTTTTAAAGCAGGGCTATAATTATTTCGAAATCCATACATTATGTAGAAAATTCAGACAGACACACAATTCATGTACAATGCACACATGCACATACACCAAACTCAAAATGTAAAAACTATGTCTTGCTCATCACAAGCAGGCTCGACAAAAGTGTGAACTTTTATGGCAATAAAATCTTACTACAAATAGTCATATATGACAACTGCATATTTCTCTTGAAGTCACTTCATTTGAAATTTATGAAACTTTTCAAAGGTTTTGTCTTTTTAATTTCATATGAAATGCCCACTCATGTAAGATCCTTCTTTTTTCAGAACAGAAGTACAGGTACATAAACACCGTTCAAGCACATCAGAGTTGTGCATGGCATTAGGGTCTATACCAATTGTCAGTCAGCCATCCGTTGAATTACCTATTGTGTTTAAATACTGGAACACTATAATCCATTATTTTTTATTTGGAATAAATTGAAAATTAAGGGTTTAGGTGTCCCAATGGTATGTTATGCTACAGTACCTCTTCTATTTCCTTTGAAAGGCCAGCAAGCAACGGTTCAACTGTCATCTGCAGTCAGCAATGCTTCTTGTCTGACTTAGCAACACAGATTCTGTCAGAAGTCTCACTAACTGTCTCTAGGTAGCTCATAACTGGTCCAGAGTTCTAAAATAATTAAATACATGTATACAGTGTTATGCACATAGCAATACTTTGCATTTCTAGCAACTATGATCTGCTATGATCTAACATACTAAACTGATGGCTCTAGAGCAGAAAATAATTGCAACACCTACAGGGTTTTCATTAAGAGGCGGCAGGAGGCCAAAATGACTGCCTCAATTTATTTTCTGGTCACGTCAAATGTTTTTTTTTTTTTTTAATTTAAGTCTTAAGAAATTTTAGAAATTTGCCGCCTCAAACTGGTGAATGGCCTCTTAAGGAAAATCTGATGGAAAACCCTGCACACAGGCTCACCAGAGTCCAGTTCCAAATTACCACCGCTTGTTTTTTGGACTGGCATGGTGATTCATGAATGTTAAATTTAAAGTTACCCAATTTGTTGATATTTTCATACAAACCATGAACTATCAATTTCCCAAACCATGAATGCTAGTTGCTACAAATCAAATTTGAGCCCAACTAGGCCAGTGGCTTTAATTTAAGTTTGAAGGAGGTGTTATTTGAAATATTTCATAGACAACAAACAATGATGGACAACTGAGTCTCGTATAAGCTTTCCTAAAGCCTTTGGCTCTGGTGAGTAAGAAGCATAAAAACTGTACGATGAAAATTTTTTTTAACCCATTTAGGGGGGGCAACCCCTAAATGGGTACCTCGGCAAACAGTGCAGGCCCAGATCAGATGCCACAGAACACAGCCGCAGAACACGGCATCTGATCAGCGCCTCAATATTAGCTAACAGAATTTTTCATAGAAAATAGAATAAGGACAAAAATAGAAAATGTGTAAATACGACACAAATGCCCCTGCCTAGGGGCCCGCTTCAACCTGAAAAAATCATGTTGCGATAACAGCTGTCATTGGACAGCATAACTCATCTGGAAATGTGTGCTTTAGGTCATTGGCATAGGTGGGCAGGTATTGCCGATTCAGCCTTTGAAAAATATTCATGAGCAATTAAAACTTTAACACAAAAATTTTTTAAGTCTGTGACCTTGACCTTCAAGTCATGGGGCAAGGGCAGGGTAATGGCTGAAAGACACTTTTAACCTGTATCTACCATCATTCCAAATATGAAGCAAATCCATTATATGGTTGGGAAAGAATGAGCTCTAAAAATCTTTAACATCAAAAATTTCTGAGTCTGTGACCTTGACCTTGATATCAGGGGGCTGTCGTATGGCTGAATAAAACTTTGGACCAGTAACTATCACCATACCAAATATGAAGCAAATCCATTTAATATGGTTTGGAAAATATGAGCTCTTAACGTACTTAAAATTTAACAAGAAATTCAGTGAACCCGAAGAATGCTTCCCGAAGATGTGCAGTAGGATATGTGTGTGTGTGTGTGTGTGTGAATTCGGGTTTAACGTCGCTTTCAACAATTTTTCAGTCATATCACGACGGTGTCTGGTTGTGACAGGGAGCTCAATGCTCACTTTTATAGTGCTGCCTCACTGAAGTATCATGTCCTAGACACATTACATGATACCACACCCAGTCACATTATCCTGACACTGGGTCTACCAGACTACCGGTCCTAGCTCTACCCCGTAAAACTGAGTGCCAAGCGAGGAGCAGCTAGTACCATTCTTAACAACTTTGGTATGTCACGGCCCGGGATTGAACCCGTGACCTCCCCTTCCCTGGAGCAGACACTCTACCAACTGAGCTATCTGGGCCGGTATCTTTCATTGTATAAAGTTTCACTTACTTTCTTTCTGTATGCTCCGGGCAAGCTTTTAATTAGGGAAGTAACACCATAAATACTGGTGACCGGGTTATGGTTCTTGTATTCTCTGATTCCCCTCATCGCCCTCTATCAGTATATCAAGTTTCACTTAAATACCTTTAATACTTTAAGAGATAAAGAGTATTAGGGACGGACAGGCGGTCGGACAGACATACAAAGCGGCGAGCATAAAAATTTCTATGTCTATGACCTTGACCTTGAGGTCACGTGCATACATTGTAGGTAGGGTATTGCTGTATGTCATGTTGGACCTGTATCTATTATAATACCAAATATAAACCCAATCCATCATATGAACTCTTAAAAAAATAATGTTAAAGATTTCTAAGTCTGTGACCTTGACCTTGAAGTCATAGGCATGGGTGGGGGTATTACTGACTAAAATTTCGGACCTGTATCTATTAGCAAACCAAATATGAACCAAATGAATCATAAAAATTTGCCGGCGTCAGGCTCAGTCAGATGCGCGTCTTACTGGTGATCAGATGGACGCGGGTTCGACTCCCGCAGGGGTCGGCAACATTCTTTCGTGGAGATTGATCATGAAATCTCATTCTCTCCCTTCCCCTGATTCAAGAAAGGCAGTTGTCAGTTTCTGGGGAAAGAATGTGCACTGTACTGGTTAACCGCTTACGTATAAGCCTGCTCAGGAAAGTGTTGATAGGTAAACTGACCGGCTCAAAAATGAAATAAATAGTGTTGACTGGGCCATTAAACTCCAATACAAACAAACAAAACATCATAAAAGTTTAGGTTCTCCCTGGTACAAATACCTTTACCCGAGTCTAAACATAAAAAAAAATCAAAGTCTGTGACTTTGACCTTGAGGTCATGGGTTTGGGTGGGGGATATTGCTGAATAAAACATTGGACCTATATCTATCATAATATCAAATATGAACCAAATTCATCACATGGTGTGGAAAATATGAGCTCAAGTTTTACCTAGTACAAATACCTTAACCTGTGTCTTAAACATTTAAAATTTCTAAGTCTGTGACCTTGACATTGAGGTCATGTGTATGGCTGGAGGTAGTGCTGAATAAAACGTTGGACCTATATCTATCATCATACTAAATATGAACCAAGTCCATCACATGGTTTGGAAAATATAATATCTTCAAAATTCACGCTCTACCTGGTACAAAAACCTTAACCTGAGTCTAACAAGAGTACGTACGTACACACTTTCGTACAGAAGGACGTATATTCGGACTCATGCATGCATGTACCCATGAACCCACGTACGGAAAACCGAAAAACTACATGTATATGCCCCCAACATCATCCGATGCGGGGAGCATAAAAAACTATATGCCCCGGTATCTTCTGATGTTGGGGCATAAAAACAGGCATACCACCCAGTATATGACAAGTAGGCTTGTCCCAGATATAGCAATCAAAGAGTCCATTAGTATACAATGGGATAAAGTCTTAGCCTAGTGAGCTCTGACTCTTATTCATTAGGTCTTTCACTGTTGTGGTTCTAGCCTCGCTTCAGTCACATGTGAGACACAAATTTAGGTTCTGCATCAGGTCTGGATCCTCCGGTTGTTGCCCACTCTGTGGCCTAGTGGATAAGAGTTTTGACTCTTAATCATTAGTTTAGTCTCACCGAGCCTGGCTAGGGTCACAGACGAGATGCCAAGTTCTGCAATGGAATGTCAGGTGGATTTTCTCTGGGTTGTCCTGTTTTCGCCCAACTCTGATTAACGATTGGCTTGATATAAGTAGTGAAATAATCTTAAGGGGGCTGTAAAACCAAAGCCAAAAAAAAAGGTTTAGCCTTATAGAGCAATATGATTTCTAAAGAGATTATTTAAGTATATTTTCCATTTATTTTTGTGGCAATATTTGCCCATTCTCCATCTTATCACATGGGAAAAGTTTTAACAGGAATCCTAAATAGCTCTGTTAAGTAGAGGAACGATAGAGTGAAAGTGGACAAAATACTTTCCACTTTAGCTATTCTGTTATACAAATCTCTAGACATTTGGTGTTTGATAGTGTAGGCTCTGATGAAACAGGATGAAAGCAAGGGTTGTTTAAAGCTTAGTTATGATCTGGGCCCTGCCCTCTGGGCTTTGTCTGAGGAAGGTGGGTGCAGTTACATGTAGGAGCTGACCAAAAGAGATAAAATCTAAAAAAAGAACCATCCTGGAAACCATCAACAATGTGTATAGTATTTCATTCAATCCCTATTTCCAAAACTAGATTGGTTGCCCAGGTACAACATGTCAAGCCCGCTGTCTGCTTTAGAACCTATAGACATGTGAAGAACTGATTCACTCATTTATTAGACAGAAGAGGAGCCCCGGTAACTCAGTGGGTTAAGCGCGGGCCTACTCATCTAATGGTCCAGAGTTTGATCCACACTCCAGGCAAAATCTTCTAAACTGTAAACGGAGTTCCACTGCACACAGCCTTTCACTATCAATCTCCCATCATCATGATATGACTGTTGAAAAGGACATAAAATCACGAGTCATCCATCCATCTATCATACAGAAGCCATGCAAACAACATCATGCTTACAGACAGCAAACTTTTTTAATATTTATGAGCCAAAAATTTCAATTTACACAAGCAAATGACCATTTTATTGCCTGACCTTCATGTGTGACCTTGACCTTCTACTTACCTGAACAAACGTTTAAAATAAACAATTTTGCCAGATTATTTTGAAATCCATGCATTAAATTAATGTAGAAGTTCTGACCATTTGATCAACTGAATTTCAAGTGTGACCTTGACCATCAACATATATATGTACTTGAACAAATTATACTTGTCAAGGAGAACAACTGTGCACAATTACATGTATTTTGAAAAAAATCTATGAATAAATGTAGCTCAGTTATGGCCCTGACACAATCTCAATTTATGACTATTTTATCATTTGACCTTCAAGTGTGACCTTGACATTCAACTTACCAAAACAGATCTTTCAAATGGCATTCTAATCCTCAAGGAAACCAAATGCACCAAACTATTTTGAAATCCATGCATAAATGTAGAAGTTATGACCTGAAAACCTCAGTTCATGACCATTTCATCATTTGACCTTCAAGTGTGACCTTGACCTTCAACCCTCATGTACCCACTCAACTGTTTCAAATGGCACTGCCAGTATACTCCTCAAGTAAAAACAACTGTGCCATTTTTTTTAAATCCATGAATAAACAAGAGGCCCATGGGCCACTACGCTCACCAGAGCTCAGGGGAGGCACTGGCTGCTGGTAGTCATGTATTTTAACAAGAATATATATGGTTATGGGGTGGGGACCTATTAGGTTTCCGAGATATCAGGACTTTTATGAAGTGAAGAGGGTGTGGCAAGGCCCAGGCGCATCCCTTGGCCCCCAGGTTGTTGTCACTGAATGCGTCTTATCATAAGGAGCAATAATATATATGGTTTTGGGGTGGGGATCTGAATGGTTTCTGAGATATATGGCCTTTTATGAAGTCGAGGGGGTGGGGCAGGGCCACAGTTAAGGCTGGCAAGATTAATCAGATAATTGATTAATTGATCAATAAATTCCACAAGAATGATTATCAGTACTGATTTGTTTGTAATCTATTATTTGATAAACTTGTACAATTTACTACTCAAAGCTGTGCCTACAATCGCTGGATCAGTGGCAAACAGTGCAGGCCCTGATGAGACGCGGCATTTTGTGGCGTCTCATCTGGGTCTACACTGTTTGCCCAGGCCTGTCTGTTCAAATATATTCTTATGGTTAAATAAACATATGCTGAGAGGCGTGCTCAGACAAAGCCAGACAGGTAAAATTATGATCAAATCTTCAGTGAAAACTAATCGATTATCGATCACAATGTAAGGACTGATAATCAATTGTCTTTTCAGCTCCGATTAGCCAGCCATAGCCACAGTGCATCCCAGGGGAACCCCAGCTTGGTGTCACTAAATGTGTCTTATCATAAGGAACAAGAATATATATTTTACGTACTCCTCTGACATTAGTGTCAAAACTGAGTACTGTCCCTTGTCCGAAGGCTCATGACCAGCTTTCTCGGCAGGGCCTAAACTGCTTTTATCAATACGAGGGACTACTGCATGACGTATAGCATGTACTGCTCACCAAAGTGATATAAGCATTGCATTCACAAGCAGGGAACCAGTCCATTTAAGTACATATCTATTTTTAGCTTATTTGGATGCCCAAATACATGTATGCAGAAATCTTTTAAGATCGCTAGACCATTACTTTCATAATCAATTTTTAAAAACTCATAAGCTGTGCATGTAAGTGCTATTACACTAGATACAAGAATACCAAGCATGTCACGGCAAATAATGGGCTCTGACATACATGTGACTTCACACTTTGGTAATCTCCTACTATGGATAGCTCAGACTTTTTTATCCGGTCCCGTGAGGTTCGAGATAACGAGCGTCGACTGTATACCTATATGTAAACACAGTGAGCTCCGGCTCCTGGACCATTTTTGGCACTAGGGCTATAGTTTGAACAATCTTGGTAGAAGACTACTAGCTTCATGACAAATATCAAAGACCTGGGCCTTCTGGTTTCAGACAAGATGATTTTTAAAGGTTTTCCCTATGTAACTCAAATATCGAATACCACTGGGCTATCTGGTTTCAGTCAAGAAGATCTTTTAGATAAACATTTTGTCTATATTAGGCTATGTAAACCCATTGGGCCCCACTAGCGGTCCACTAGACATATATTTAAGCTTCACACCAAATATCAAAGACCTCCAGGGCCTTTTCGTTTCAAACAAGAAGATATTTAAAGGTTTTCCCTAAATACTTCTATGTTAACGCAGTTGGCCCTTAGGCAGCCTCGGGCCATTTTTGGCCCCAGTGCTATAATTCGAGCAATCTGGGTAGAGGTCCACTAGAAGAAGCTTCATGCCAAATATGAAATACCTCAGCCTGGGCCTTCTGGTTTCATACGAAGATCTTTTAAAGTTTTCTCTGATTTTCCCCTATTTGTTGTCATGACAACCAGAATTCTGCATGGAATATTGAATACTTTGAAAAAATTTGAGAGGATCACCCAAGGATTATTTCTGCAGAGTTTTGTCAAAATCTAGTTTAGGAGGCGATCATGTTGTTTAAAGAAATTGTGAATGGACGGACACTTGGATGGACGATCACAACGATGGGCAGTGACCAATCACAATAGCTCCCCCTCTTCGCAGTGGTTTGAGCCTGGCTCAGGTCACATGTGAGATGCTAAGTTCTGCAATGGAAGGTCAGAGGGTTTTTCTCCAGTTACTCAAGTTTTCACCAAACTCTGATAGGACTGCAACGATATAGTTACCTCACGATACAATACATATTGTGAAATTTGTGTCACGATACGATACATATTGCGATACACTTTCCGGCATGAAAAAGAAACTTTAAGCAAAGAAATTCCTTAAAATCAGCTTTAAGCAATACTTATAAATTCAATTCTTTTGTAGAAATTAACTGTTTTGTTTGTTTGTTTGTATTGGAGTTTTACGGCCCAGTCAACACTATTTAGGTCATTTTTGAGCCGGTCAGTTTACCTATCAACACTTTCCTGGGCAGGCTTATACGTAAGCGGTTAACCAGTACAGTGCACATTCTTTCGCCAGAAACTGACAACTGCCCTTCTTGAATCAGCGGAAGGGAGAGAATGACCGTAGAAAAGATTTCATGATCAATCTCAACGAAAGAATGTTGCCGACCCCGGCGGGAGTCGAACCCGAGAAATTAACTGTAATATGAACAATGGAAACAAGAGGGCCATGATGGCCCTGGATCGCTCACCTGATCCATAGAGTAACAAATGGGCCCCGGGGCAGGGTCATTATTGACCCCAGGGCTATAATGTGCATAATGTTGAGGGAGGTCTAAAAAGGAGAAGCTTCATACCAAATATCAACAAAGACTATAATTAACAATCTTGGCAAAGGCCCTTTAGATGAAGCTATACACCAAATATCAAAGCCCTGGGCCTTGCGGTATTAGAGAAGATGATGTTTTTAAAGATATTCCCTACATAAGCCTATGTAAAACCAAATGGCCCCCGGGCTGGGCCATTTTAGGCCTCAGGGCTATAACTTAGACAATCTTCTGAGAAAAAGATTTTCAAAGATTATAAAAGTCTATGTAAAACCAAAGGGCCCTCGGGTGGGGGCATTTGTGGCCCAAGGGCTATAATTTGAACAATCTTGGTAAAGGTCCACTAGATAAAGCTCCATACCAAATATCAAAGACATGGGCCTTGCAGTCTCAGAGAAGAAGATTTTTAAAGATTTCCCCTATATAAGTCTATGTAAAACCAAAGGGCCCCGAGATGGGGGCATATTTGGTCTCAGGGTTATAATTTGAACAATCTTGGTAAAGGTCAACTAGATGTAGCTTCACACCAAATATCAAAGACCTAGTAGGCCTTGTGGTTTCAGAGAAGATGATTTTTAAAGATTTCCCTTTATAAGTCTATGTAAAATCTAAGGGTCTCGGGTGGGGCATTTGTGGCCCCAGGGCTATAATTTGAACAATCTTGATAGAGATCCACTGATGAAATTTCACACCAAATATCAAAGACCTATGCCTTGTGGTTTCACAGAAGAAGATTTTTTTTTAAGATTTTCACTATATAAGTCTATTTAAAACCAGGGGGCCCGAGGCGGGGACATATTTGGTCTCAGGGCTATAATTTGAACAATCTTGGTAAAGGTCGACTTGATGTAGCTTCACACCAAATATCAAAGACCTAGGCCTTGTGGTTTCAGAGAAGATGATTTTTAAAGATTTCCCTTTATAAGTCTATGTAAAAGCAAAGGGCCCCTGAGAGGGGGGCATTTTTGGCACCAGCACTATAAGTTGGACAATCTTGGTAGGGATCCACTAGATGAAGAGTCATACCAAATTTCAAAGACCTGGGCATTGCGGTTTCAGAGAAGAAGATTTTTAAATATTTTCCCAATAAAAGTCTATGTAAAACCAAAGGGCCTAAGGCGAGGCATATTTGTTCTCAGGCTATAATTTGAACAATCTTGGTAAAGGTCCACTAGATGTAGCTTCACACCAAATAGCAAAGACCTAGGCCTTGTGGTTTCAGAGAAGATGATTTTTAAAGATTTCCCTTTATAAGTCTATGTAAAACTAAAGGGCCCTTGAGCGGGGGCATTTTTACCCCAGCACTACAATTTGAACAATCTTGGTAGGGGTCCACTAGATGAAGCTTCATACCAAATATCAAAGACGCCTTGCGGTTTCAGAAGAAGATTTTTAAAGATTTTCCCTATATATATAAGCCCATGTAAAGCCAAAGGGTCACGGGGCTGGGGCATTTTTGGCCCAGGACTATAATTTGAACAATCTTGGTAGGGGTCCACTAGATGAAGGTTCATACCAAATATCAAAGACCTGGGCCTTGCAGTTTCAGAAGAAGATTTTTAAAGGTTGTCCCTATATTATCCTTTGTAAAACCAAAGGGCCCGGGGGCTGGGGCATTTGTGGCCCCAGCACTTTAATTTGAACAATCTTGGTAGGGGTCCACCAGATGCAGCTTCATACCAAATATCAAAGACATGGGCCTTGCGGTTTCAGAGAAGATTTTTAAAGATTTTCCCTATATAAGCCCATGTAAAAACCAAAGGGCCCTGGGGCAGGGGCATTTTTGGCCGCAGCACTATAATTTGAACAATCTTGGTAGGGGTCCACTAGATGAAGCTTCATACCAAATATCAAAGACCTAGGCCTTGTGGTTTCAGAGAAGAAAATTTTTTAAGTTTCTGGTGAAAAAAAAAGATTTTTGGCTCCTGTGACCTAGATGTGCAATGGACCGGAACCATTTGAACAACTTTGAAAGGGGACCACCTAAGGATCATTCTTGTGAAATTTGATCAAAATCTGATCAGTGGTTTAGGAAGAGATGTC
The DNA here is from genome assembly GCA_963580285.1 of Lucinisca nassula. Lineage (NCBI taxonomy): Eukaryota > Metazoa > Mollusca > Bivalvia > Lucinida > Lucinidae > Lucinisca > Lucinisca nassula. Next base: position 14,592,753 of record OY757010.1, read on the forward strand.
GCTTGAAGAAGAAGTTTACGCACACACGCACGCAGGGACGGACACACGGACGGACGCACGACGGACGAAAAGTGATCCCAAAAGCTCACCCCGTCACTAATTTAAGCAAAACCAGCAAAAGTTTTCACCTCATCTCCATCAAATTACTATGTTTGCTGTATCGTAATTGTATCGTCAAACTGCTTCACGATATGCGTATCGTCAGCAGATATTGCAATTACAATACCCAACAACTCAGTGAAAACTCTGATTAATGATCAGCTTGATATGAGTGAAACAATCTTGAAAGGACTGTAAAACCAAACAAAAAAAAATAACACCTGAGTACCAAAAAAACCCCATTCGTTTAGGACTAAGCCTGCCCAGGCAAAGTGGTGTGAGTCAGACCCTCCAATGGGTACCGTATTCGCTCCAATTACCGCACCGTGCCCTTATTTTTTTTCAAAATCATGTCAAAAAGTCATGGTGAAAAATCTGTCTAATTAGCGCACACTTGATACTAAAACAGTAGCTTCTGAGATGATGCATACTGATATATAATGGGATGGAAAAGGATACTTAAGCATTGCCTTCACTGTTGAAGTAATAACGGTAAGTTTTTATAGACTTACTGTGAGAGCTTCAAGGGGAGGTTACTGTAAAGTGTGTGCTTATGCATTTCCTTTTCAAAAATAGCTTTGGTGTGCGCTTATAGGAGCATGTGCGGTAATTAGGGCGAATACGGTAATTCCTTCTTGGTTTCATTATGCCACTGGGCCAGAGATGTAATTTCATCTCAGTGTCGGGTAAAAGGCCCACAAAATTGGAAGTAACGTCTCCAAAATAACCGAAATAGTGTCAATGGGAAAGCTTAACATTTATTCAAACAAAACAAACATAGACAGATAGATGGCAGTGGCTAGCCGTCCGGTACTGGACGACCAGTCTTAGAAAGGGTCTACCCGTCGAAGACTGGACAACCAGTCAAGGAGCCTGCTCTTCCGGTACCAGAGAGCTAGCCAACCCATGTAGGAATGGCTCGCCGTCCGGTAGTGAATTTATGTCTCTCATATTCCATAGGGTATGCAGTGAAATTGCATTCCAAATATTATTACCCACTTTATGATGTAATGAAAATATTTTCTCATTTACTCTAACTGTATTCTTATCACCTACCAGTTTGTCGCCATTTTTTTTTCACTTAATTTAGAACTGTCAAGGACATAACTATAATTGACCCTGATGCAGTAGTTTGTTGTACAAAAGCTTTGTTCAGGCACGGTGTCAAAGTTGAAATTATTATTATTATTTTATTCTTTTATTGTCAATGTTATTATTTCTATCTGTATAATGTATATCATAATTTTCATTGTTAAAATCTGAAAATGTATGTGCGATGTTGACCTTGTTAATAAATAGTGATAGATCATTCAACATGTTCAAATTAAATTTGTTGTCAAGCATATTTATTTAACCTATCAGTTCAACAGATACATAGAAATATTAATTGGGGGCAATTATCTTGTTTATAATAGCAGGGCACACATATAGGGAATGACTCTTTCAATGTATCCGAAACATGATGAGACGAGCAGTTACCGTAATGATCCTATGTATTGGTAGAGATAGGCTTCAGCAAACAATGCAGTCCCAGATCAGACTGCTTCTGACACAGGGCCTACACTGTTTGCTATTCCATCTGCACCTTTTGGACTCATTGCTGGATTGCAAAACAAATTTGTTAAAATCTTAGGAGTACAACTGCAAGTCATCAAGATCTGTATTGTTTTTAGGATTTTTCATCATCATCAACAGATTTTTGATTAACGTGCAGGTACAGGGGCAACGTCCACATAAATGGCCCCCTTCCAGGTAGCTGGCTTTGCACGCTGGCAGATCTTACACCAGATCTCCAGGCCTGTCTATAATAAGGATCGATAGCAGGGAACTTCCATTCTCTTCAATCTCTTTCTGTCTGTCTTAGACACATGATGCGTGCGCATCGGCAAATAAGGGGGCCGGTTGACCGGCCCCAAGGGTATATAAACAGCGCAAATCTCGGAACACCAACATTGTGAACATCCCTCTGAAGAAATCCATATTATTGGAAGAAACTAGTCAGGAATTTGCAAAATAAAACCTTCACAATGAACCATTATGAGCATTACCTAGGAGCAACTGGCACGAATCGTCAGCCATTCACTTCTTACATTTAAATTTTTAAAGGTGTCACCATTATTATTCTATGTAAAACCAGTGGGTTTCAGGGCTTTCTGGTTTCATACATTTTAAAGTATTTTTCCCAAATGTGGATTGATATTTACTGATGATGACAGTGATGGTGGCTGATCACAGTAGCTCCCTCCAGAGCCTTTGGCTCAAGTGAGCCAAAATAATATACAACTTGGGTGAAGTCTCCCCTGCCCATCACCCTCCCCCCACACACACAATCAAGTGGCCCATGGGCCACTATGCTCACCTGATATCAGTTGGGCACTGCCCACTGGCAGCCATGTATTTTAAAAAAATTTTGTACCAAATGACTCTTCCTCCTTACATATGGCAGGAGTCCATTTTGAAATTGAGGTTGTGTTATCTTTAAAATTTATTCGGAAAATAGCTGAACTTTTGCAAATAGTCAAGGCCCTGATCAGACGCCATGTTCTGCAGCGTCTGCAGGGATACAGACTAAGTATTTTGCTTTAGGCGCCCAGACTGCCATAAATCCTAATTTTGCATTAAGTTAATAGGCATTTTAATCCAAAACTTAGGTTCCTAGGCAAAAATTTAGGTGCCGTGGGCAACTGGGCACCAGTTAGTCTGTATCCTTGGTCTGATCTTGGCCTATACTGTTTGCTAGGGAATCGGTTTTGGGGTTCTGGTACAAAATGGGTTAACATGATATGATTTTAATCCACTGATTATAAAGTCTCCCCAACAAACCCCCATTCCAAAATGAGCACCCACATGCACCCTGTATCTGAAATATTAGGCATTTTATGAAGTGTAGAAGGTGGAGCATGGACTGGTTACTATCACTGAACGCATCATATCATAAGGAACAAGAATATTTATGGATTAAGGGCGGGATCTGTACAATTCCTAAGAGGCCTTTTAAGCAGTAGAGGGGCTGGGGCTTGGGGATTTTGGGTGCTCGCGAGCACTCACATCTATGTTTGAAGCAGAGATAAGAAAAATAATATACATCTTTAGCAGTAGCCCCCGCCCATAGGGGCTTGAAGAAATATATGGGCTGCATGATGCTTCCACACAGAGCTGAATCCGGCCCGCACACTAGTACTGGTAAACCGATTAGAGGATCTAAGCCTGCCTAGGAATCGCGGTGCATGGCGGACCGTCCATGCTTATAAACCCTTTTGGTTTCATTGGGCGACAGGGCTTGATATGTCATTTCATCTCAATGTCGGGTAAAAGTCCCACAAAATTGGAATCAACGTCTCCAAAGTGACCTTTACAGTGTTGACGGGGACGTTAAACATCAAATCAAACAAATCTACTTCAAAAAAGACCGTAATATTGCAGATACAGAGTCCACATGGGTGCTAATTTGGGTATGGGGGTTTGTTTGTGAGACATTATAATTGGTAGATTCAAATACATGGCTGCCACATGAGCTCTGATCAGCACTGTAGCCTATGGGCCTCTTATTTTCATAGTATCAGGGTGCATGTGCATTAGATATAACGTTAGAGCATTTCTTGTAACTTCTTCCACGTTATGAACTAGTGCCATTTCCTGACCTCAGATTTATAGACACTTGGTACCTACATGTACCCCTTGTTTGCAGAATTTGTTTATGTAACATATTAGAATATGCATGTGCTCTTGATAACATTACTATATTTATTTCTTATACCTGAAAAAAACATTACTTTTTTTTGGAGGGGGGGGGGGGGGGGTGACTTCGCCCAAGTTGGATTTTATTTTGGCTCACTGGGCTCACTGCTTGAGGCGAAGGCTCTGAGGGGGAGCTATTGTGATCGGCCACCACATTGTCATCATCAGTAAATATCAGTCCATAGACACGTTTGGGGAAAATACTTTGAAATGTCTGAAACCAGAAGGCCCTGAAGCCCACTGGGTTTACATAGAATCATAATGGTGACACCTTTAAAAATTTTCTTGTCTGAAACCAGAAGGCTCAGATATCTGACATTTGGTATGTAGCTTCTTTGTTCACAGTTGTTCAAATTAAAGCCCTGGGATCAATGTAGCCCTACCCAAGAGTCACTTGTTTAACACAGACTCATATCTGTTTGATTTCTCGTCCATTCCAAGTTTGATTTTCAATACACCACAAGCCGGCCTCGGTAGCTCAGTCGGATGCACGTCTGACTGGTGATCAGGACGCGGGTTCGATACCTGCCAGACTCGGCAAATTCTTTCGTGGAGATTGATCATGAAATCTTTTCTACGGTCATTCTCTCCCTTCCACTGATTCAAGAAGGGCAGTTGTCAGTTTCTGACAAAAGAATGTGCACTGTACTGGTTAACCACTTACGTAAACGCCTGCTCAGGAAAAGTGTGGATGACCTAAACAGTGTTGACATGGCCATTAAACTCCAAACAAAACAATACACCACAACCTCTTTAAAACATTGCTATTTGGGACCAAAGCACAAAGCTAGATAAACAGACTTGTTATATCCAAACAAAAATGTATAGAATGAGATTACTGTGTGTTGAAAAAAAAAATAACCATTCAAAAATGATAAATTAATTTAATAATTTTAGGACCACAATATACATGATATACATCAAATGACCCTTACCTATTACTGGACAATATACTTCCTATATATTTTTGCTGGCTGTCACCAGCGAAAGTTCGCTGGAGACAGCCGGCTGTCTCCAGTGAACTTTCGCTGGAGACAGCCGGCTGTCAATAGCCACTTCCTTTAGAAAAAAAACAACAACCTTAAAAGGGATGCGTACAATGCATGTCTGTATGTGGCACGTAAAGTAGACCATTGTGCGCTTGCGTGCAGTCTAATCATACCTTTGAGAAGAACTTCACAAACCTTCAACATTTTTTGGAACATACTGCAGACACAGCGACATACAACATGACGAAAACACGCCTATATAAGTTTGTCATTATCCGACAATGAAAGACTCAGACAATCCTGTGCGACAGTAGTGTGCAGTCTAATCATGGTCTTCAAAACTATGAACCTTCTGCAGCCATCATGACACCCCAAATGACAGACTTCAAAGTTCTTGGCTTTTTAAGAAGTAATTATATCATCACATGATAATGGCCCGTTAATCAATCACCCGTGAATCACTTTTGATGGAGTTAGCTAATCCCCTTATTTTAATTTATAAGTGATCAACTATGTGGCGTTAACATAACAGTTTGAAAACACATGTTAAATGCGAGCGTCCTTAATTAGTAGCCTTTTGAGTTTGTCGGGAAATAGCGGTTCTGTAAATTTACAAACAAAATAAATAACTAAATAAAAAAAATAATAAACAAGAGGCCCAAGAGGGCCTGTCGCTCCACCGGCTAACTTCAGACAATTGTCATATTTATTACATTAACCAATTGTATACTAGTGGACTCTTCTATTGCTATATGTTGGACCAGTCCATTTGTCATATAAGGGGTGTCAGGCCTATTTTTTTCTATTTTTGATGGAAAATTCTGTTAGCAAATAGTGCAGGCCCTGATCAGACATGGTGTTCTGTGGGGTCTGATCTGGGCCAGCACTGTTTGCCAAGGTACCCATTTAGGGTTTTCCCGCATGCAATGGGTAAAAAAGAAACAAGTGATCCACCCAAGGAATGTCCATTCTATATTTTTTGGACCCCAGAGCCATGGTTGGCAGGATTTATGTGAGTGACCATTTGGCATTGCTCCGTTCTAAATATCTAAAGCTCTGGGCCTTATGGTTTCAGAGAAGAAGACTTTTTTTAAGTTTTTCCTGTTATAAGTCTATGGGAACTAATATGCCTCTGGGCGTGACCAATTTTTTACCCCACTTGACTTTGCTGCATACTTAATATCTAAGCTCTGCCCAGGGCACTGATGGTTTCAGAGAAGATTTTTGTCAGTTTTTCCCAGAATAAGTCGATGGGAGCTTATGGGCCTCAGGGTGTGGCCAATTTGGACACCAAGGGCATAGTTGGCAGGTTTTATGCAGTTGAATACTTCAAATTGCTACATACTAAGCTCTTGGCCTTATGGTTTCAGAGGAGAAAAGTTTCAAGATTTTGTCATTATTAGTCTATGGGAGCTACTAAGCACCGGGGCGTTGCCAATTTGGACTCAAGAGTTATAGTTCGCAGGACTTAGAAGGTGACCACATAACTTTGCTACATACTACAGTTCAACCTGTATTAAGCAAGTGCCTAAGGGATAGTCAAAATATGCTTGCTTAAGACAGGTTCTTGCTTAATACAGGTGAAATTTAACACATCTCATTTATGAGTCTATGGAAGCCAATTAGCCAATGGGCGTGTCCATGGTGGCCATGTTTTTTGTCTGATCAAAATTGCTTCAAGGAATCTGACAGAGGTCCACCCAAGGAACATTCATGCAAAGTAAGAATGAAATCCATTAAGTTGAGCGGTTTTGGAGAAGGTTTTTAAAACTTTTCCCCATATAAGTCTTTGAAAGCTAATGAGCCATGGGGCATGGCCATGGCAGTCATGTGGGGCATGGCCATGGTGGCAATGTTTTTGGTCTGATCTGAATTTCTTCAAGGAATCTGACAGAGGTCCACCCAAGGAACATTCATGCAAAATAAGAATAAAATCCATTGAGTGGTTTTGGAGGAGAAGATTTTTAAATATTTTTTTTTTGGTTTCGATGCCATTTTGTTCTGCATGTAACAAAATTCTTTGAAGGAATTCAGAAGAGGACTATGTGAGAAACATTCCTGTGAAGTTTGGTTACAATCGACCAAGTAGTTAAGGAGGAAATGTTTAAAGAAAAAAGTTAACGCACGGATGCACAACCGCACAGACGCATAACAGACACAGGGCCATAACATATAACATAAGACCCGCCGGTCTTTGGCCAGTGGAGCTAAAAAATAAACAGATTTATGTTTTTATTTCTTTATTTATTTATTTTTTCCTTTCCTCGGTCGGATTCGGTATGTCTCCCTTTTCAACTAAGCCATTTTAACCCTCAGGGATCTGGAGAAATGTTGACACTGTAGTATAATTAGGTCTAATAAATCAATCTCCCTCAGTATTTTGAATTTATTTTGAAACATCAAGTCATATTTAGAGTTTGTGTTGAAAACATCAGTTCTATCACCAGTGTGATGGGCAAGTGAAATTTCTGATGTTCTGAATTTTAGAATGACAATTTGTAGGTGGGCCTCTATAGATATGTGATAGTCAGCAAAATTGGAGGAGATTAATTCAGATACAGGAAGGTACTGTCCGTCGAGGAATAGTTGACAGTGACGTCACGACTTGTTTTTGTTCTGAACAATGCAAAGCTTATGGGGCTAACGGTAAAATAGGTCAAATAGTCAGCTACGTCACTGCCAGCTATTTGTTGGCAAACTCTACTTTTAAATAAATAAATAAATAAATAAATAAATAAATAAATAAACAAGAACTTTTGAAGAAGAGAAGACTTTTTCAACATTACACTACATGTTATATATTGAAAATAAACCCCGCCCACTGCAGCCATGTTTTTAGTCGGATCAAAATTTCTTCAAGGAATCTGACACTGAGGTCCACCCAAGGAACATGCATGCCAAATAACTATGAAATAAAACAAGAACTTTTGCAGAAAATATTTTCAGCATTACACTATATGTTATATAGTGAAAATAAGCCTCGTCCATGGCGGCCATGTTTTTTTGTAAGATCAAATTTTTTTCAAGGAATCTGACAACAGTCCACCCAAGGACAATTCATGCAAATTACAATGAAATCCCACAAGTACTTTTGCAGAAGAAGATTTTTTAGCATTACATTATATGTTAAATAGTGAAAATAAGCCCCGCCCATGGCGGACATGTTTTTTGTCGGATCAAAATTTCTTCAAGGAATCTTAAAGAGGTCCACCCAAGGAACATTCATGCAAAATAAAAACAAGGCATCGCATGTGATACAAATCCCCTCGCACTAGACAACTTCGTGTGTGGAAAACACTGAAATGGCAAAAGTCCAACTTGCTTGAGATATTATCATATGCAACATTTGTGTAAAGTTTGTTTAAAAATCCTCCAATAAATGTACATTCTAGAGTGATGAAGTTTCTCTAAATATAGCCATAGTGACCTTGACTTGAGGCCATGACCACGAAAGTAGATCTTGCTCAAGATATTATCATAAGCATCTTTTGTGTGAAGTTATATTAAAATATGTTAATAAATGTAGACGGTAGAGCAATGACAAAGTTTTTCTAAAGATAGCCACAGTGACCTTGACTTTGAGGTCATGACCTTTAAAGTCGAAGTAAGTCGAGATATTATCATAAGAAACATTTGTGTGAAGTTCTATTACAATCCATCATTAAATGTAGGCCCTAGAGCGAAGACAAAGTTTTTATAAAAATAGCCACAGTGACCTTGACCTTGAAAGTCTAAATAGCTCGAGATATTGTCATAAGGAACATTTGTGTGAAGTTATATTGAAATTGGTGAAGAAATGTAAGCGCTAGAGCCATGACAAAGTTTTTCTAAAAATAGCCACAGTGACCTTGACCTTGAAAGTGGAACTCACTTGAGATATTGTTATAAGGAACATTTGTGTGAAGTAATATTGAAATTGGTGAAAGAAATGTAACCGCTAGAGCAATGACAAAGTTTTTCTAAAAATAGCCACAGTGACCTTGACCTTGAAAGTCAAACTCGTTCGAGGTATTGTCATAAGCAACATTTGTGTGAAGTTATATTGAAATCAGTGAAGAAATGTAGGCGCTAGAGCGATGACAAAGTTTTCTAAAAATAGCCATAGTGACCTTGACCTTGAAAGTCGAAATGGCGAGATATTGTCATAAGGAACATTTGTGTGAAGTTATATTGAAATCGATGAAGAAATGTAAGCGCTAGAGGGATGACGAAGTTTTTCTAAAACTAGACACAGTGACCTTGACCTTGAAAGGGGAACTCGCTAGAGATATTGTCATAAGGAACATTTGTATGAAGTTATATTGAAATTGGTGAAGAAATGTAAGCACTAGAGCGATGACAAAGTTTTTCTAAAAAATAGCCACAGTGACCTTGACCTTGAGGCCTTGACCTTGATAGTCGAACCCGCTTGAGATATTGTCATAAGGAACATTTGTGTGAAGTTATATTGAAATCAGTGAAGAAATATAGGCGAAGCGATGACAAAGTTTTTTCTAAAAAAAGCCACAGTGACCTTGATCTTGAGGCCATGAGTTGGAAAGTCGAACTCGCTGGAGATATTTTTATAAGGAACATTTGTGTGAAGTTATATTGAAATTGGTGAAGAAATGTAGGCGCTAGAGCGATGAAAAAGTTTTTCTAAAAATAGCCACAGTGACCTTGACCTTGAGGTCATGACCTTGAAAGTCCAACTCGCTCAAGATATTGTCATAAGGAACATTTGTGTGAAGTTATATTGAAATCAGTGAAGAAATGTAGGAGCTAGAGCGATGACAAAGTTTTTTCTAAAAATAGCCACTGTGACCTTGACCTTGAAGCCATGACCTTGAAAGTGGAACTCGCTCGAGATATTTTTATAAGGATCATTTGTGTGGAGTTATACTGAAATTGGTGAAGAAATGTAAGCGCTAGAGCGATGACAATGTTTTTCTAAAAATAGCCACAGTGACCTTGACCTTGAGGTCATGACCTTGAAAGTCAAACTCACTTGAGATATTTTTATAAGGATCATTTGTTTGAAGTTATATTGAAATTGGGGGAGAAATGTAGGCGCTAGAGCCATGACAAAGTTTTTAAAAAAATAGCCAGAGTGACCTTGAGCTTGAAGTCATGACCTTGAAAGTCGATCTTGCTCCAGATATTGTCGTAAGGAAAGTTCGTGTGAAGTTATATTAAAATCGGTTAAGAAATGTAGGTGCTAGAGCGATGACAAAAGTATGTACGTATGTACGTGGCGCTAGAGTGATGACAACAAGAGGGCCCAGAGGGCCCTGAATCGCTCACCTGAAAATTAGTGTCTCCAGTACATTCTAGGCCCAAGGGCTATAATTTGAACAAACTATGTAATGGTCCACTAGATGAAGCTTCATACCAAATATCAAAGACCTGGGCCTTCTGGTTTCAGACAAGAAGATTTTTAAAGGTTTTCCCTATATAAGCCTATGAAAAACCAGAGGGTCCCGGGGTGGGGGCATTTTTGGCCCAAGGGCTATAATTTGAACAATCTTGAAAGAGGTCCACTGGATGAAGCTTCATACCAAATATCAAAGACCTGGGCCTTCTGGTTTCAGACATGAAGATCTTCAAAGGTTTTCCCTATTTAAGCCTATGAAAAACCAAAGGGTCCCGGGGTGGGGGCATTTTTGGCCCAAGGGCTATAATTTGAACAATCTTGAAAGAGGTCCACTAGATGAAGCTTCACACCAAATACCAAAGATCTGGGCATTGCGAGAAAAGGATTTTTAAAGATTTTCCCTGTACAAACCTATGTAAAACCAAAGGCCCGCAGGGCGGGGGCATTTTTGGCCCCAAGGCTATAATTTGAACAATCTTAGTAAAGGTCCACCAGGTAAAGCTTCACACCAAATATTAAAGACCTGGGCCTTGTGATTTCAGATAAAGATTTTTTAATGATTTTCCCTATATAAGCCTATGTAAAACCATAGGCCCCCACGGCGGGGGCATTTTGGCCCCCAGGGCTATGATTTGAACAATCTTGAAAGAGGTCCATTAGATGAAGCTTCATGCCAAATATCAAAGATCTGGGCCTTGCGGTTTCAGAGAAGAAGATTTTTAAAGATTTTCCCTGTATAAACCTATGTAAAACCAAAGGCCCCCAGGGCGGGGGCATTTGTGGCCCAAAGGCTATAATTTGAACAATCTTAGTAGAGGTCCACCAGGTAAAGCTTCACACCAAAAATTAAAGACCTGGGCCTTGTGTTTTCAGAGAAGAAGTTTTTTTAATGACTTTCCCTATATAAGCCTATGTAAAACCATAGGCCCCCGCCCCGGGGGCATTTTGGCCCCCAGGGCTTTAATTTGAACAATTTTGAAAGAGGTCCAATAGATAAAGCTTCATACCAAATATCAAAGAACTGGGCCTTGCCGTTTGAGAGAAGAAGATTTTTAAAGATTTTCCCTGTATAAGCCTATGTAAATCCAAAGGCCCCCGGGGCGGGGGCATTTTTTGCCCCAAGGCTATAATTTGAACAATCTTGAAAGAGGTCCACTAGATGAAGCTTCATACCAAATATCAAAGATCTGGGCCTTGCGGTTTGAGAGAAGAAGATTTTTAAAGATTTTCCCTGTATAAGCCTATGTAAAACCAAAGGCCCCCGGGGCGGGGGCATTTTTGGCCCCAAGGCTATAATTTGAACAATCTTAGTAGAGGTCCACCAGGTAAAGCTTCACACCAAATATTAAAGACCTGGGCCTTGTGGTTTCAGAGAAGAAGATTTTTTAATGATTTTCCCTGTATAAGCCCATGTTAAACCAAAGGCCCCCGGGGCGGGGGCATTTTGGCCCCCAGGGCTATAATTTGAACAATCTTGGTAGAGGTCCACTAGATGAAGCTTCATACCAAATATTGAAGACCTGGGCCTTGCGGTTTCAGAGAAGAAGATTTTTAAAGATTTTTCCTGTATAAGTCTATGTAAAACCAAAGGCCCCCGGGGCGGGGGCATTTTTGGCCCCAAGGCTATAATTTGAACAATCTTAGTAGAGGTCCACCAGGTAAAGCTTCACACCAAATATTAAAGACCTGGACCTTGTGGTTTCAGAGAAGAAGATTTTTTAATGATGGCCCTATATAAGCCTATGTAAAACCAAAGGCCCCCGGGGCGGGGGCATTTTGGCCCCCAGGGCTATAATTTGAACAATCTTGGTAGAGGTCCACTAGATGAAGCTTCATACCAAATATCGATGACCTGGGCCTTGCGGTTTCAGAGAAGAAGATTTTTAAAATTTTGTTTTAAAAAATCTATTTTTAGCTCCTGTGACCCAGATGTGCAATGGACCGGAACCATTTGAACAATTTTGAAAAAGGGGACCACCTAAGGATCATTGCTGTGAAGTTTGGTCAAAATCCGATCAGCGGTTTAGGAGGAGATGTCATTTGAAGAAAAAGTTTACGCACACACACACACACACACACACGCACGCACTGACGACGGACGAAAAGTGATCCCAAAAGCTCACCTTGTCACTACATGACAGGTGAGCTAAAAAGTACGTACGTACGTGGCGCTAGAGCGATGACAAAAGTACGTACATACGTACGTATGTACGGGACAAATGCTATATCCCCCCTCACAACTATGTTGTGCGAGGGGATAATGAAATCCAACAGGTGGGTTTGGAGGAGAAGATTTTTAAGGATTTTTATTTTTTTGTGTGGTTTTGTTGCCATGGCAACCAGAGTTCTGGGTGTAACAAAATTCTTTGAAGGAATTTTGAAGAGGACTAAGTAAGGAACATTCCTGTGAAGTTTGGTTACAATTGGCCCAGTAGTTTAGGAGGAGAAGATGTTTTAGCATTACACTATATGTTAAATAGGGAAAATAAGCCCCACCCATGGCGGCCATGTTTTTTGTCGGATCAAAATTTCTTCAAGGAATCTGAAAGAGGTCCACCCAAGGAACATTCATGCAAAATAGAAATGAAATCCAACAGGTGGTTTTGGAGGAGAAGATTTTTAAAGATTTTTAATTTTTTGTTGTTTTGTTGCCATGGCAACCAGAGTTCTGGGTGTAACAAAATTCTTTGAAGGAATTTAGAAGAGGACTAAGTAAGGAACATTCCTGTGAAGTTTGGTTACAATGGGCCCAATAGTTTAGGAGGAGAAGATGTTTTAGCATTACACTATATGTTAAATAGGGAAAATAAGCCCCGCCCATGGCGGCCATGTTTTTTGATGGATCAAAATTTCTTCAAGGAATCTGAAAGAGGTCCACCCAAGGAACATTCATGCAAAATAAAAATGAAATCCAACAGGTGGTTTTGGAGGAGAAGATTTTTAAAGATCTTTAATTTTTTGTGGTTTTGTTGCCATGGCAACCAGAGTTCTCGGTGTAACAAAATTCTTTGAAGGAAGTTAGAAGAGGACTATGTAAGGAACATTCCTGTGAAGTTTGGTTACAATTGGCCCAGTAGTTTAGGAGGAGAAGATGTTTAAAGAAAAAGTTAACGCACGGACGCACGACGGACACAGGGCCATGACAATAGCCCCGCTGGCTTTCGGAAAGTGGAGCTAAAAAAAAAAACAAATATGTTAGGACTGATATGCTTTAAAATTTGATTAAATGTCAGCAACCAATGTATATAAGGTGCTCCAAGACACCACCTCATCACTAAATGACTTATCTTTGAAATCGCTTTTAACGATTGTTGAAGTAAATTTCAAAATGACTGAATTGTGCATCTCATGTGACAAGGAAGTAAATAGCCGACGCCAGGCCGTTATGTGTGACGTATGTGACCGGTGGCAGCATCGCTTTTGTGGAACAGGTATTTTAATCATTATTTAATATAATGTTTATTTATTCATTTTTTGGATTCTTTATTTATGTGTACTCCTGTGCGATCGGTTTCAACCCTGCGTGGAAGCATCATGCAGCCCAATCTATTCTCCAAGCCCTGATGGGCGAGGGTGATTTGTTTGTTTGATTTGAGTTTACCGTCCCCGTCAACACTGTATAGGTCATTTTGGAGACATTGCTTCCAATTTTGCCTATCTATCTATCTATCTATCTATCTTCTTATACTGAGTCGGTCATATCTGGCCATTACCTCAGTTGATTGGGTGGCTAAATTTAGAATTTAGCTGAAAAAAAAAAAAAAAAAGAGAGGCACTGGATGCGTCCTTAAAACTATTTACAATCTGCATAACAGAGGTATCCTAAAACGCATACCTCTGAGACCCAATCTTACACTGTGCGGGCTTTGAACTCTTCTGCGGACTTGGCATTCACCGCAGAGGAGGGAAGACTATTCCATTGGGGAATAGTTCTAGGAAAAAACGAGTTCTTCAGGGCATCACTATAGGACTGGTATCTACGATATTGTGAGTCGTTTAATTTTGATGCCCTTGTTTGGGTCGACAGTGTTACAGGGGTCAAGTACCTATCTTTATCAATAGACACTGAATCAGAGTGTATCTTGTAGAAGAAGGTTAAAGAGGACTGCTCACGACGGACCTCCAGGGACAGCCACTCTAGCTCATTAAGCATGTCACCGACGCTACTTCTATTTCGCCATCGCCTACAGGTCCATCGAGCAGCTGTCCTCTGCACCTTCTCCACCTGCTGAGTCTGAGTTTTAACATAGGGGTGCCAAATGGGTGATGCATATTCGAGTTGAGGGCGAACCAATGTTTTATATGCAACATCCTTTGTCTGCCTAGGTGCAAAAGCCAAGTTCCGTCTAAGGAATCCCAAAGTCCTAGTTGCTTTAGATGTAATCTCTGAGATATGTTGACCCCAATCAAGATCGTCAGTGATGGTGATACCAAGATATTTGGCGGATTGAACATGCTCCAAAACTTGCTGGTGAAGAGTATAGTCAAACTTAATTTGCTTGTCCTGAGGGTGTCGTGACACTCTCATTGAGTGACATTTGGCCACATTGAACTTCATTTGCCAATCGGCCTCCCACTGTGCAAGTTGATCCAGGTCATCTTGTAAAATAAGACAGTCAGAAGGAGAATATATGTTCCTATACAGGACACAATCATCAGCAAACAAACGGGCCGATGACCTGATATTATCGGGGAGATCATTAATGAAAACCAAGAAAAGGACCGGTCCAAGGACCGAACCTTGGGGGACTCCAGATAAAACAGGGACTGGATCAGACGCTTGGCCATCAAGTACAACTTGTTGTGAGCGCCCAGAGAGCCATGAGCTAATCCACCTATGCGTGGATCCTCTTATCCCATAGTACTCCAGTTTATGTAATAGCCTTCTGTGAGGTACCTTGTCAAAGGCCTTAGCAAAGTCCATGATGATCAAGTCAGTCTGTTTGTGGCCACGATTTATGGCCCCATCCAGATTGCTCACAATGTCATGTTAAAATTGAACAAGCTGCGTTTCGCAAGACCTTTCGCCGGACTTTTACCCGCAATTGAGATGAAATGACATCTCAAGCCCTGTAGCCCATTGAAACCTGCATGAAAGCATCATGCAGCCCATCTATTTCTTCAAGCCCAGATGGGCGGGGGCGATAAATGCATGTTTGTTTGTGATTTTGCCTGTTGATTCTGTTATCAAATTCAATCATTGTTGAAAGAAAAGTATATAGTTATAGTCCTTAAACCGTTATCCTGCTGAATGAATTAAAACAATTAAAACACTTTATTTGGGCTATCATAACCATGGCTAATGTGACAGGGAATATTTTATACAGAAAAAAATGCTATCTAATAAAATTGGGCCGTAACAACCCAGGGCCGAAACAACCCAGGTCCACACTGATACAGGCCGAAACGACCCAGGTCCAAATTTAGGACGAAACAACCCGGATTCATCTACCTATCTACTGAGTCGGCTACATTTGGCCACTACCTCAGTATTTGGCCATTGTACCTGAGTCAAGTCGGCCTGGGTCAACTGGACCTGGTGCCGAGTTGGTTACAGGCCGAGTTGACCCGTTTCCAGTTTTAATGGTCGGAAATAAAAATTCATTATTAGGCCTACTGTATGCTTTCATCACGCAAAATATGTAGTGTAGGTAATGTACACCTACGAGTAATCTATTGCAGTATGATACTTGGTTAAAGACTGTCTGCAAATCCATTACTTTCTCACTCAGAGGCTGTTCGCCGCACTCAATGTTCTATCTATCTATCTATCTTCTTATACTGAGTCGGTCACATCTGGCCATTACCTCAGTTGATTGGGTGGCTAAATTTAGAATTTAGCTGAAAAAAAAAAAAAAAAAAGAGAGGCACTGGATGCGTCCTTAAAACTATTTACAATCTGCATAACAGAGGTATCCTAAAACGCATACCTCTGAGACCCAATCTTACACTGTGCGGGCTTTGAACTCTTCTGCGGACTTGGCATTAACCGCAGAGGAGGGAAGACTATTCCATTGGGGAATAGTTCTAGGAAAAAACGAGTTCTTCAGGGCATCACTATAGGACTGGTATCTACGATATTGTGAGTCGTTTAATTTTGATGCCCTTGTTTGGGTCGACAGTGTTACAGGGGTCAAGTACCTATCTTTATCAATAGACACTGAATCAGAGTGTATCTTGTAGAAGAAGGTTAAAGAGGACTGCTCACGACGGGCCTCCAGGGACGGCCACTCTAGCTCATTAAGCATGTCACCGACGCTACTTCTATTTCGCCATCGCCTACAGGTCCATCGAGCAGCTGTCCTCTGCACCTTCTCCACCTGCTGAGTCTGAGTTTTAACATAGGGGTGCCAAATGGGTGATGCATATTCGAGTTGAGGGCGAACCAATGTTTTATATGCAACATCCTTTGTCTGCCTAGGTGCAAAAGCCAAGTTCCGTCTAAGGAATCCCAAAGTCCTAGTTGCTTTAGATGTAATCTCTGAGATATGTTGACCCCAATCAAGATCGTCAGTGATGGTGATACCAAGATATTTGGCGGATTGAACATGCTCCAAAACTTGCTGGTGAAGAGTATAGTCAAACTTAATTTGCTTGTCCGGAGGGTGTCGTGACACTCTCATTGAGTGACATTTGGCCACATTGAACTTCATTTGCCAATCGGCCTCCCACTGTGCAAGTTGATCCAGGTCATCTTGTAAAATAAGACAGTCAGAAGGAGAATATATGTTCCTATACAGGACACAATCATCAGCAAACAAACGGACCGATGACCTGATATTGTCGGGAAGATCATTAATGAAAACCAAGAAAAGGACCGGTCCAAGGACCGAACCTTGGGGGACTCCAGATAAAACAGGGACTGGATCAGACGCTTGGCCATCAAGTACAACTTGTTGTGAGCGCCCAGAGAGCCATGAGCTAATCCACCTATGCGTGGATCCTCTTATCCCATAGTACTCCAGTTTATGTAATAGCCTTCTGTGAGGTACCTTGTCAAAGGCCTTAGCAAAGTCCATGATGAGTTCAGAGTAAGATTGAAAACAAAAACGTTTCACGGCTGTTCATATCACACAGGCATAAAAAAAACACTCTGCAAGTCTATGAGGTTGTAATTTTGTTGTTGTGCTTTTCAATAAAGAAGAAACTTACTGCGTTTCCCCTGCGGGTAAGTTCGGCCGTAAGTTCCGCCATTTTACTTGCCCATAATGCATCATTCATGTAGAAACTAACGCTTTGTGGGTCATTTGTAGAACAAGCAGAAGAGAAAAAAAAAATTATTAACGGTTTCAAGTTGGTTATTCTAAAAATAGCAACGACACTGTGGGATATTGGGCTGTTCCACACTATGGGACATTTTCTCAAATAAGTATTTTCTCATGATTTACGACTGGTTTCCAGGCATTTTTTGGACATGGTTTGTGGGACATATACAAATGTCCCATAAACCGTCCCGGATGCCCACAGTGCGGGTGTATATCAGACTAAATGACCCATATACAATGTCTAAGAAAACTATATATATATATATATATATATACTCAGTATATTAAATTATATCTTCTTTCTATTCTTTTTAGGGATATCCAGCTGAATTTGCGATGTATTTAAATTACTGCCGAGGTCTACGTTTTGAAGAAGCTCCAGATTACATGTACCTCCGACAGTTGTTCAGAATTTTATTCCGAACATTGAACCACCAGTATGATTATGTGTTTGACTGGACAATATTGAAACAGAAGGCATTACTCGTAGCACAGGCAAATACAAAACACGCTTAAGAAGTAGACCTATAATTTTGACGGGCCTCCATGGCCTAATAGTTAATTGGGAACGCTTACTCTTAATCATTAGGTCTCTCACTGCTATGGTTCGCGCCTCCCTCGGACCATATGTGAGTCTCCAAGTTCTGCAACCGTATCCAACTTTGGGCGACAACCGTATCGGATTCACCTGTAATGATAATAGCGGCGAAAGGTAAAGAAATATATAGCGACACTTTAGTTTTTTGTTTCATAAAATAAATTGGTAAATAATTACAAACTTTTTGCTGGAAAATTTTGAAAACTGCATTTATTCACGAATATTCTGATATTGTTTTCGTTGTTTTGGTCAAAAATTTGCTATAACTTTTGGTGGTTGTTTTAGGTGCCTATCAAAATGATTAAAATATATAGTAAAATGTCTATTTCTGTCCTAGGGGTTATTAAAAGAACTTTAAAAAAGAGAGATTTAAATACCATGTTTGGAAATTTATAAAAACATAGAGGTGAAAATTGTGAACAATTTAGTTTTCGGTTTAATTAAATAGAATGAAAACTACTATTGCCTTTGGGCATTTTGTTAGTAGTACGACGGAAAATATCGAGTTATAATGCGGAAGTAGCGAAGAGTGATCAGGCCTTTATTAATGGCGTGATCAAATGCATGACGATTATCTTTTCTTTATTTAGTGTAGCAGAAATTATTATGATTGCAGTTTGCATGGTAATTATGATGTCTCCTTTGTGTCTTGTTGCGTTCACACAGCTTACCTTTGAATAATGAACTAATATCCTGCCCTAAATTCATTCGTGAAAGATAATCGGTAAACACCGGTGGTCAATAAAGTAAGGTTATTCGTGAGGATTAGCAATCAGGGGAGAAAACTGGATTATGTCCCTTGATCTTAGTAGGTCTTTAAAGATCCATACGGGAAGGTCAGATTAAAGAGCATAGGAATTATACACTTTGGTCATGTCAGAAAGTGTGTGATGCCCTCACCTTGCCGGGGCAGGCTTAGATACTCTAAGCGGTTTACAAGTACTCATGTGCGGTCAGTTTCAGCTCTGTGTGGAAGCATCGTGCAGCCCATCTATTTCTTCAAGCCCTGATGGGCGGGAGCCGGCAATTAGCTTGTAAGTAACCCATTATCTGGGTCCAGTTGTTCCAAGCATTGTTAGCTTTACGAGCTCATTAAGGGTCAAATTGTTAACTATTTTAGCAAGTTAAATACCCAAAATTTTGTTGTTGTTTTTATCAGCAAAAATATTACATATTTGCCATAATAAATGATCAGTTTTAACAATACATTAAATAACGTTGTTAGTTTTGAACAACTGGCCCTTTGTCTCCAGCCTATCTTGGCAGAAATGGCTAAAACTAATTTTATACCGGTCCTTACCAATACTTACCATCCTAGAGACCTCTTTAAGCGGTTACACCACTTCTATTGGCCCATTTCGATATCTTCTTAGGTTTTGGCGTTGGGGTTCACCCGGGATGTAGCACCCAGGTGAGAATTTCTGTACATGTCCGCGCCAGTGCTTATTTAGTCTTGACTTAAACTCGTTCACGGAAGGTGCCAGAACTACTTTATTGGGGAAAGAATATCATACATTCACTACACGGTTGGAGAAAACATCCGCAATTATATTTAGCCTGGAGCGCTTTTGTAAAGCTTTTTGCTGTTACCTCTGGTTGATGTATTTTCCTGAAGTGTAAAGAATTTGTTCATGTCCACACGATCATATTGGTACAGGATCTTATACACTTCAATAACATCCGCTCTCCGTCTGCGATATTCCAAAGTAGGGATCACTAATTCTTTTAGCCGTTCCTCATATTTAAGGTGACGTAATGAGTTTACCATTTTTGTGGCTCTTCTCTGTGTATTTTCCAAAATAATTGCATCTTTCTTGTACATAGGTGACCACACTGTTGTTAAATATTCTAAGTTAGGCCTAACTATGGATTTGTAAAGGGCCAAGAACATTTCTTTGTCTATGTAGGTGAAAGACTTGAATATCAACCCCAAGTTCCTGTTTGCAAGCGCCGACGTTTTTGATATGTGCTCTCTGAATAACAATTTTTCGTCAAAAATTACACGTAGGTCTTTCTCGGACTTCACGTGTTCAATGATTGTTGTTTTTTGTCCTGATTTCATAGTATAAGGTTCTGCTGGTTGACCTTTACCTATTCTTATGTGTTTACATTTTTGGTATTGTAGAACATATTCCACAATTCCGCCCAGTTATCTGAGTTCTTAACATTCGCCTGTAGCCTCTTCTCATCCTGAATTTCTTTTATAGATGAATAGATTTTTCCATCATCGGCAAAAAGTTTTTTTTTTTTACAGCAATTCAAAACCTCTGGTAAATCGTTTATGAAGACAAGGAACAGGACCAGGCCGAGAACACTGCCCTGTGGTATCCCACTTGTGACAGGTTTCCAGTCGGAATAAGCACCGTTTACAACCACCCTCTGCTTTCTATTGAATAGGAATTCCTGAATCCAATGTAAGATTTTGCCCTTAATACCATATACTTGAAGTTTGACCAGTAACCTTCTGTGAGGCACTTTATCGAATGGCTTACGAAAGTCAAGGTAAATGATGTCAATACTTTCACCTTGATCGATAGCCTGTGTTATCTCTTCAATGAACTCGAGCAGTTGTGTTGTACATGATTTTTCCTGAAATAAATCCATGTTGTTCTTCTGCAAAGAGATTGTTTGATTCCATGTGTTTTACTATTTCATCTCGTATATTTTTTCCATTAATTTACAGACTACTGAGGTCGAGCTTATCGGTCTATAATTTTCAGCAAGTTTTCTGTCTCCATTTTTAAAGATGGCAGTCACATTTGCTTTCCTCCAATCACCTGGTAAGACACATTCATCGAGTGATTTTCTAAAGAGATTTTTTAACGGTAGACTGATAGAGCTGCATGTTTCTTTCAGCAAGCAGGGGTGTATCATATCTGGATCTTGTGATTTTGATGGTTTTAGGGCATTTATTATCTTGCTTACTTCTCTGTTGTTATATCTAAATCCTGTAATGGTTGTCCATATATACGATCTTCAAACTCTGGAATGTTTTCGAGAGACTCGTGTTCAGACACAGGTCAAAGTATTGGTTAAGGATGTCGGCTGTATCGTGGTCATTAGCTGTTAATGAACCATATCCCTTATTAAGAGCATCTAAGACATCTTTACATGTTTCGTAGTTGCCCTTGTTAAAGTTGAATTTGCCAACAGACCTAAAACTATTGTTGATACTACAGTTAAAATTAAAGCACAACACGAGATGATCACTTTTCCCTAGACTAAGAAGGTATTTAATACTTTCAACCATGTTTTCTTCATTAGTAAATATGAGATCTAAAATTGATGGTGCCTGCCCGTCTCTGTATCTAGTTGGTTCTCTTACATGTTGTATAAAAATGAATCTTTGACACCTTCCATAAATAAACTTGAGAAGTGGTTCTCATTTTCTGATGATTCATAAATACTCCAGTCTATTTCTTTGAAGTTAAAGTCCCCCATGATAAGAACATGTGATGGTTTTAGATTGCTTACATGTTGTAATAATTCAACAAGTTGAAGAGTTGATTCACGTGAGCAACTAGGGCTTCTATAGATGCAACCTATCAATGCATAGTTGTTATCTGACAGATACACCAAACTTGTTCCTTGAAGTCATTTTGAAAGGGGATTTTGGTTGCTGCCAGTGAACTTTTAATATAAATTACTATGCCTCTTCCTTCCTTAATACTGGAGATAAATGCATCATAGTTCTCTAAACTGTAATATGCTTCACAATTCTCAAATGTTGAAGGTTCCATTGTTTTGGCAATTAAAATGTTAATTTTTTTCTCTCAGTTAAAACCGTATTTACATCATTAAACTTTACTTATAAAGGACGGTTGGGTGATTCAGACTCTTCATAGAAACTTGTCTGAGCACCACCTACTATGATCACTTGGCTTTCAATATCTTGTACTGTTGTTGTCTGGTCATATGCTCCTACTCCTGTTCTGTGAACCACAGTATCATCGGCAGAATTGAAGGACGAAACATTATGTAAGTTCAAATGGGACATTCCACTCATTGATGAAATAGGCCTTATTTGACTTTCCGTTTCCATTCCCACAGGTGATTTACTCTGGTCAGGTCTTGATGACAGTGTACTGTGGAAACTAGGTGTTGCGTTATTTTGAGTCATTGTCTGTGGTCTCTCAGCACGTTCTTCCCTTGAGCTTGAGACGGCATTAGACCTCTGTTTTGACCTCTACCCCTATTTGCGCCTCTAGCAGCCTTTCTTTCTGCAATGAACTGTCGTCTCTCAGTTCTCTGTTGTTCGGGTAAGTCTTTGGAGATTATTACATCCTTGAAGTTACTACGAATTTTTGTTGGTATAAATCTCGCATTGTCTATTATGAATTTCCTATGGGATTTTTCAGCCAGTATAATTTTAAGTGTTCGAGTCTTATTGGAGTCCTTCTTACCCCCCCCCCCCCCCCCAAGCAGCTGACAATATTGACATTCCCGAGCCCCAAGTCACTGCATATACACCCAAAATCAGACTTAGACCCAAAATCAGAGTTATCTGCTTCTTTATTATCCCGACCATTAGCCAGGTTGTGTTCTGGTAGATTAAATACTGGTAGGTTCAGCTCTCTATTTCTTCTATCTTCATGTTCTCTATTTCTACTGTCGACTAGTTGATTCACTTCTCCCTTTATGCTGTCTATTATTTCATCTTTCATGCCTTTTAAATTGTCAACAATCACCTGTTGTGTTCTTTGCTCGAAATTATCCATTCGAGTTTCTATATCTGACATTCTACCTTCATATGTAGTTTGAACGTTTTGAACTGCACTTGCTATACTATCCAGAGATGGAAAAGTAGAATTATAACACCTACAGTTCCAACGGAAGTCTTCCATTTCACAATTTATTAGACATTTATGTAATACAGGGTTAATTTTTGCACATTTTAAGCAATATTGTAGTTTGCATCCAGTGCACTTTATTCCTTCATCTATTTGTCTGTCACATTTTTGACAATAAGAATTCCGCCGAAGGCTATGTCGCGCCTGTGGGTGCGCAAAATCACCGAACCATGACATCTAGGCCAAGGTCAAATATAGAGTTGCCATTCTTAAATGCAAGCTTGTATTAAGTATCATTAAATAAGCTGTAATAATTATTGAGAAATTAACTTAACCATTAGGGTGAATGCTATGGTGGTTGCAATATTTTACAAAGTCCGTGAACCATAAAATGTAGGTCAAGGTCAAATATGGATGCTTGCATTTAAGTTTCCATCTCCAGATACAAGTTTGTACCAAGTATCATTAATGAAGTTCTTATAGTTCTCGAGAAATTAACTTGACCATTTGGGTGAACGCTAGGGTGGTCGCAAATTTTACCAAGTCAGTGAACCATAAAATGTAGGTCAAGTCAAATATGGATGCTTGCATTTAACTTGCCGCCCCCAGATACAAGTTTGTACCAGGTATTATAAATGAAGCTCTTATAGTTCTTGAGAAATTAACTTGACCATTTGGGTGAACGCTAGGGTGGTCGCAATATTTTAAAAAGTCGGTGAACCATGAAATATAGGTCAAGGTCAAATATGGATGCTTACATTTAAGTTGCCATCCCGAGATACAAGTTTGTACCAAGTATCATTAATGAAGCTCTTATAGTTCTTGAGAAATAAATTTGACCATTAGGGTGAATGCTAGGGTGGTCGCAATATTTTACAAAGTCAGTGAACCCTGAAATTTAGGTCAAGATCAAATATGGATGCTTGCATTTAAGTTGCCATCCCCAGATTCAAGTATGTACCAAATATCATTAATGAAGCTCTTATAGTTCTTGAGAAATAAACTTGATCATTAGGGCGAACGCTAGTGTGGTCGCAATATTTTACAAAGTCAGTGAACCATAAAATGTAGGTCAAGGTCAAATAGGGATGCTTGCATTTAAGTTGCCATCCCTAGATACAAGTTTGTACCAAGTATCATAAATGAAGCTCTTATAGTTCTTGAGAAATAAACTTGAACCTCAGGTTGAACGCTAGGGTGGTCGCAAATGTTGACGCCTTAACAAACGGACGGACGGACGGAAAACCGGGCGCCTATGTCGCGCCATTCGTGATTTTCGTTATCCGGGGCAAAGTGCTCATTCGGATTACTTCGGAGGTTCATCGCGCATAGCAACCAACCATTTCGGTGACAACAAAAGCAGTCCACTGACCTTGGTACGCTTTGTTGCACACAAATTGCACTGTGTTAACACGCTTGTTTTGTTGGTTTCACAAGAACACGTTTTAAGAAAAGATGCCTTAAAGTTGTTGTTCGGTTGGATGTACGAATAACAACATGATGAATCCACTGAAAGTGACATTTCACCTGTTTCCAGCTGATCCGGTACGATTTAAACATTGGGCAAATGCCTGCAAGAGAGTAAACAAAGACTGCACAAAATTGGAACCTGACAAACACACAGTACTGTGTTCTGCACACTTTCTGTCATGTAAATAATCTGTCTTTTTCGCCTGATATTTTTTTTTTTGGTCCTGAATAAATCATTCTGCTACACACATTTGTAACTGTAAACAATGCATTACTCGATAGATCTTGGGTATTTATTCATTTCACAAACTGTTTTATTTTGTTTGCTTTTACAGCCAAGCCAACATTATTTAGGTCATTTGATCTGATAAGTTTAACTATCCACACTTCCTGCACAGGCTTATACGTAAGTGGTTCACCAGTACAGTGCATATTAGCCAGAAACTAATAGGTATGGGAACCGCATCCTGATCACCAGTCAGGGCATCAGACTGAGTCACCCCTGCACATCGGGCTTGAAGAAATATATGGGCTGCATGATGCTTCCACGCAGAGCTGCAACCGACTGCACATGAGAACTGGTTAACCGCTTAGAGGATCTAAGCCTGCCAAGGCAATGCGGTGCGAGTCAGTCCGTCCATGCTTATAAATCCGATTGGTTTCCATGGGGGACAGGGCCTGAGATGTCATTTCATCTCAATGTCGGGTAAAAGTCCCACAGAATTGGAAGCAACATCTCCGAAATGACCTTTACAATGTTGACGGGGACGTTGAACCTCAAATCAAACAAAACTAAAACAAACATCAGACTGAGCTACTGAGGCCGGCCTCACAAATCAGTGCACAGGATATTACTAGTGGTTATAAGTAGGGATAAAATGTATTATGGATAAACAGCAACAACAAACTGAATGCCTAGATCCTGATCAGAATGTCTTTATAAGAAGCCATCTAATCTGGGCCTACACTGTTTGCAAAGGAATGGGTTTTTGTTTTCAACAAGGGTTTTAGATCATCTTCCCTAAATCTTTTGTAGGATTGTATCAGTATCTGTAGGACTGAATGCATATTTTGGTCAGAATATTAATTTCTTTACTTAGACTTTTCTTTACTTAGACGGTTGTCCGGCAGGCTAAAAGTTTTTCAGGACGAAGTGAAAAAAAATGGTTGAGGTTTAACATCCCTGTCAACAGCACGTCATTCGGAGGCGCTGTTTCCAATTTTGTGGGGCTTTTATCTGGTCACTGAAATAAATGACATCTACAGCCCTGTCGTCCAGTGGCGGACAAACCTACCAAGTAGCTTACCAGTACTCGTGCGGCTCTGCTTGGAAGACTTTCGTGACATTTGGTTGAAGACCACTTGGTTTGTTTTGTTTGATTTGAGGTTTAACATCCCCGTCAACAAAGTAAAGGTCATTTTGGAGACGTTGCTTTCCATTTTGTGGGACTTTTACCCGACATTTTGATGAAGTGACATCTCAAGCCCTGTCGCCCAATGAAACCAATAGGGTTTATTAACATGGGCTCCAACCACTTTGCGTGGGCAAGCTTAGTTCTAAGCGGTTTACCAGTACTCGTGTACAGGTCGGTTTCAGGTCTGCGCGGAAGCATCATCCAATCCATCTATTTCTTCAAGCCCTGGTGGGCGGGGGCCGTTAGACCACTTGGTTTAATGTATCTTTCCATCAAATGATACTGTTCATCGAATTTAGTCGAATTTTCGTCGAAAAAATCATCAAATTGACATTTAGTCACAATTTGGTGTTCAAATTTTCGTCGAAAAACTGAAAGGAGTTCAAAAACTGCAGTAGGTGTAATCATTTGTGGCTGCAAGTCTGACATAGGTTGTGAGTACTAATTGAGGCGGTTCTAACGAGTACCCACAATCTATGTCTTGGGACAGAGATAAAGAAATTTTGTATTCCCCCACATATTTTATTACATCATAAAACATGCCTTTATAAATTTTACCCCCTTAAACTCCACACTTTTATAGAGGGAAATAAATGAGGCATAGAGAAGTGTACGTTCTGCTCGAAACCTACAATGTGGGTACTCGTTAGAACCAAACATTTTTTTTTCAAGTTTTCAGTTGATAAAAATTTCAACATATTTGAATAGGCATGTGAAAAAAGATAAAGTACTTTAGTGCAGATCTATAAATAAATAAATAAATATAAATAAATAAATAAATAAATAACATGTATATTGTCTTTATAAAAATAAAAAATGTCAGAAAAAAATATATATATATTTTTGTTGTTGTTGTTGTTGTTTTTAAACTTATATCTAGCGGGGGTTCGCTACAGAATTCTGAACAAGGCATCTTCTTTCTTAAATTAACTAAATTTGTAAACTATGAAACCATTTGGTCAATTAATTAATTTCACTGTGTTAGTGATCCAATAAGGTGCGTATACAAATCACCCCATTCAAAATTGGGCGTCGGATTGTTAACATGCGCCAGCAGGTAGCCTGTTTGGACATTCATTCATGTAAATTGCCTCCAATTTACGATCATAACGGACTTTTGCTTCATCGGGCAAACGGTCATAATACTAGTACGACATGTTGACACAGATTACAGACATGCAAATGAGCTTTCACGGTCAATTACACTTTGCTTTATATGGTCGCTATGGAGGAGCATTCACCGAGTAAGGCGTTGCTAAGCGGAAGTAGAACCGATATTGACCGGATATGACGTAGGACAATAATGTTTTTTTTTTTTTTTTTTTTTTTTTTTTTTTTAACTTGCTGGTGAAGGAACAAAGTGTTTTAAATGGTGTAAATAATTGCTGGTGAAGGAACTGGAAAAATCTGTGCTGTGAAAGAGTTATTGGCAAAAATAAGAAATTGCGTCATCCGACCACGCCAGAACAATAGGCCGCCATATTGAATTTTTGTGGTTTCATGGAACACTCCTTTTATTGCTGGCATTTGGCCATACTTTAGAGTCTGAAAAGCTACCTTATCTGAATTAACAAACGTGCTATCACATTAGAACGGCACTTTGTAACTATTTTGATGTTTTTCTCCACTTTACTTGTTCGAGAAAAATACGACCCCAACTATGGTGATTGATTCAAAGGCGTATTCAACGAGTATTACCTCTGCAATCCCAAACTTTTTCTAGAATCATAGAATCAGCAAAAGCACTTAAAATATTAAAAGTGACCCGGTGTGACATTTTTTCGCCACTTACCCTCCCTGGGAAGAGATACTACCCCAACTGCGGTGATTGATTCAAAGGCGTATTCAACGAGTATTACCGCTGCAGTCCCAAAAAAACATTTCTAGAATCACAGAATCAGCGAATGCACATCATATTTGAGTGACCCAGTGTGACATCTTCTAGCCACTTCAGCTACCTGGAAAGAAAATACGACCCTAACTAGTGTTTGACGAGTATCACCTCTGCAACCTTAAAAAAACTGTTTTTAAGTGCCCTATTTTTAACTTTTATTTTAAGACCATAGTTCATTACAAATTATCCTTCATTCATTTTGCATCTAGTGTTTTAGCCTTAAATTTTATGTAAATGTTATCACTTCCCTTACTTTTAGCCTTAATGGTCGTAATCATGCAACGTAGTTCTAAATGAATGGTTCTGTAGGTCTTAAGGGATTGTATGTCTTATTCTTCTGTCTGTGCCTGTGTGCTGAAGACAGGAGTCTGTGCCATTATCTATCTGAACACCTACAACCTGGGTCGTTCATCGTAGCAGTTAAAATGTCTATGACAACCAGGAGAAGCACTAGAAACCTGCAGCGTCTGATCGAGGCAGGTGGGCATCCAGGGTCTGTCCTTCCCACAAACTCTCATGGGAGTAAAAATGAAGTTATAAATAGTTCAGAAAACTGCCTGGCAGTGTATAAGGCGGAAAACTTGACCGCAACTAGTAATAACCTAACTGAAAGTGATGAAAGTGATAGCGAAATCCAAAGAGGGTACACTCTGAATCTGGACAAAGCCTGGAGGAAAAAGCTGAGTGCTTGTAATGCTGAATATAAGGTTCTGACTGAAGTTAAAGAGGGAAACTATATTTTCACATTCTCTGCAGCCATGTACGAGCTCTATAAAACCAAATTGGTCGAACATTTTGAGCTAGTCAAGGCTGATGAGAACGCAAACATGAAAATAGGTAACAAAGACTGCAGGGACTTGTCTGGTGCAATAGTTGAATCACAGCTGAAGATTTATAAAAAATCTACCAATAAATTAAAATACATGATCAATATGTACCATACAAAATCCAAATTAATGGTTAACGGCAAGGAAGCACATCTTTTTAATCCAGAGCATGTCCAAATTACAGAGTCTATTGTACAGAGCAAAGATGTAGCTTTGCTTGATAGGGAACTTTCCAGTTTGATTTTGGAAGGTTTAAGGTCCCTTGTGATTGGGAAACCGAATGCAAAGCCTGGATATGACCGTGCAAAGCCATCTGCGGAAGTAAATACAACAGAGCTTGTGGTTTCCCAGTCCCAGGGTACAGTGAACCGGGATGTAATGTGCATTGCACAGGCAAATACCAGTATTGAACAGAATGATCCAGAGGACCCTGTACCCTGTCCAAGTTGCTCAACTATGGTTGGTTCATCAGGCATACTATGCGACGGCTGTGAGAACTGGTTTCATATACACTGTGAAAGTCTGTCAGAAGAGGATATTGTTAGGTTCACAGAGTCAGATGAACCCTATTATTGTATATCATGTTCTCATGAGATGCGTGAAATTTCTGACGATCTCTTGGGGCTGGCTGATCGGAACTCAATGGAAAACAACCCACAGTCTGTGGCTGGTATGCCTGATGACCCCTTTGCCCAGCAGACCCTCCCGAAACAATTGGTTATCCCGCCTGTTCACCCTGAAAACCCCCTAACTATACAGACCCTCCCAAAAATTACGACTGCTTCAACACATATGGTCCCCAGCCACAATCTAAAAGCAGGGAATAATCCCTTATCATGCAGTCGGGGCAAAGGTAAAACTAAAGCCCAACCTCTACAGCTTGAAGTTACCCCTGAATCTCAATCAACTAGAACCCCAGAACACCCTAAGCAGATGGGTACGGGCTGTAGAGTTAAAACCTTACAAAACCCTAACCCGACCAGTACAAGAGATGAGGTAAAGCAAGGTTATGGGGGTTCAGGACTACCCGTGGGCAACAAAGGGAAAAGGCAACCGGTCACTATACCCCAGGGGCAGGTGTCTGAGTCGTGCCTTAAGGTGGATAAAGAGCATACATTGGACAGGGATCAGCTGAGTATTTCAAACCTAACCGAGTCTCTAGAACCAATTAAAGTGGGGGCACAGGGGACTCCAGACGTAGGACCCAAGCCGGGTAAACATAAAAAAAGGGGGATAATCAAAAGTCAAAAGACTTAGAGTTGGAAGAGCAGCTGAAAATGGCAAGGTCTCTTCTTAATAATTATGAAAAGAAAATTAATGACTTGGAAAACTCAAACAAAATATTGAGGCGGGAGGTTCTTTTAAGTCCTAAAGAAAATCAGACAGAAGGGGTTGGAAATATTAATAAGGGGCTCTTGTCTGGGACCCCTTGTGCAGAGACCATTACTAAGGACCAATTAATGACTATGCACATGCCCTCTATGGTAGAACAGGAAATGTCCAAAATGAGGGAGAGCATACGCAATGTAGAGATGGAGCAATTAAAATTAAGACTTCAAAATGTGGAAATGCAAGTGCTGCAGCAAAGGAATATAGCTGGTATGGCTGTTCTGAGCAATCATGCCCCAAGCCAGCATTTACCAAATCTAGGAATGCATATGCCCAGTATGCCACCCAGTTTCATACCCCCACCCAATTATGGACCCTTCCAGCATTCTCAACCTCAAGCATTTGTCATGCCACCTTATCGGGGACCTTACCACAATCTCCATCCACAAGCCTGTAACATCCCACTGCTGAATCCCTATCAGACAACAGTGGGAACCCAACATATATCTGGGGGGTTGCACGCTGAACCATATACGCGCCAGCAGAACATACCCTTGCAGGAACCTGGTATACAGTTTGTCCCGGTTACACCTGGCCCTAGGAATTTTTCTTTCCCCAATCAATTAGGAACTTGGCACAATGGAATGAGAACAAGACATGCACAAGGGCAGCCTCTCTATGAAAATGGAGTAAGCAGTCTTCGGGATCCAAATACAGGAAAAAATAGCCAAGGGCACCACGCAAACGTCTGTATAGCCAAAAACAGACCAATAGGAAATTCACAAGGGGACAAAGTGCAAACCACAGAAAACCCCACTACAGGTCATGCAGATGCTGGGGAGGCAATGCAGTCTACCACTAGGAGCTTGACTTTGGAGACTGAAAGTGCAGAACCAGAAGTTACTACTAGTAAAAGGAGAGAAAACATCACTATACCGATGCAAGTCCCTACGGATATGGAACAAGATATGAGTGAATCTCCGAGTCAGCTAATACCCCATGAGGGAAAAGAGGATACAGTCTTCATAGACCTTACTACCAAGGACTTGACACATAGTGAACCTATTCAGGACAATGCAAATACACATGCTATACACCCAATATTAGATGCACAAAAAAGAGACCTTTTTTAGGGACAGGCCGTGCCTCCGAGAAGAGATGGAGAAGACAAAGCTCATAACAGTGGGTACCCTCAATGTTAAAAACATAGAGAGTAATTCAGTGTTTGTCAAGGAGTGCCTTAAAAAGTGATATTCTGGCCATACAGGAGCATTGGTTGTTTAATTTTCAGCTCCCAGATTTGGAAAAGATGTTCTGTTCTCACTATGCTCATAGTAAAGCGGTGGATGACGAGAACCCTCTTCCTCCTATACAGAAGCCACGAGGATATGGCGGTGTCGCTATACTCTATAGCAAGAAGATGAACAACACAGTGAAGAAACTGTCTGTGGGAGGTAATAGGATCGTTGCTATTGAGATTATGACCGTACCCCCGCTGCTGATTTCCTGTGTGTATATGCCAAGCAGAAACTCTAAGGGTTCTTCTACAGACAGAGAAAATTTCCAACAGGTTTTGGACCAGCTAGAGGAAATCTTGAACATCTACAACAGAACACATAGTGTCCTGATAGTTGGTGACATGAATGCTTCGCTGAAACCTCGTAAAGGCAACATTCAGGATGTCCTTCTGGAAAGCTTCGTTGTAACCAATAACTTGTCTCATGAACAGGTCGGGAACGAAACCTTCTTTCATCCGAACAAATCCGACAAGGCAGAAATTGATTACATTTTCTACAATGACCAGAGTAAACATGCAGTGAGGGAGATCTCAGTGGAGACCAGGAACTCTCTTAATACCTCAGACCACATCCCAGTGGTAGGCACATTCGATTTCCAGATCAAAAGTAGAGTGAGACAGAATATTAAAGTCACATGCAAACCAAAATGGGATAAATGTGATAAGAAGGTCTATCAGGCATCCATCAGAAGGAACCTTCTCCCCTTTGACACCTTCCTCCCCTCTCTCAACTCTGAGATAGACATCATCTACCCACTTAGCCACTTGAATGCAGTGTTGAAGCAGGCAACCTCATCAAGTATACCAAAACACAGGTCTGAAGCCATTATCCGTCAGATGAGAAATAGACCATGGTCAAGTAGAATACATGATGCGGTAAGGGATAGCAGACTAGCATGGTGGAATTGGCGACAGTCAGGCTCACCAACAGACAGCTCTGATGAAACTGTTAGGAATAGGAAAGCGGCTAAAAGAACCCTAAGAAAAGAACAGAGGTTGGAAGCAATAAAAATGAGGAAGGACAAGGTGGAAGAGATTATGAATTCAAGGAATGACCCTAGGACATTTTTCAAATTGGTGGATAACCAACGTAAGACATCCAATACACAGCTGCAAACACTGATTTTGGAAGGTAGGGAGTATGAAACCACAGATGAGATTCGTGAGGGATGGGCGGAGCACTTTGAGAAACTCGCAACCCCTTCAGACAAACTTCAATTTGACCAACAGTACAAGAAGATGGTAGACCTTGATGTTGAGGCCATCGAACAGATCTGTAAAGCAGAAACCTCACCGATTACTCCAGTTACTGATGCGGAGGTGATTGCCGCTCTAAAACGACTAAATAACAACAAAGCTGTAGATATAATGGGGCTAACAAGTGAACATCTCAAACTGGCTGGTCAGGAAGTCCATGGATACTTAACCTGTTTCCTGAATTATCTCATTGCTTCAGGGACAATTGCTGCGATACTCAAAGAGGGCATTCTGACCCCTATTTATAAAAAGGGAGATCCAAGCAACCCGGGAAACTACAGAGGCATCACAGTTACCCCGGTCATCCTTAAAGTCCTGGAACATATAATCAATGCCAGTCATATGCAGACCTTTGATGATACTCAATCTAGACTACAGAAGGGTTTTACTTCAGGCTGTTCATCTTTGAATGCTGCACTTATCCTGTCGGAGTGTGTCCTAGAAGCAAACAACAATAAGCAGGACCTTTTTCTTACAACACTGGATACCCAGAAGGCTTTCGATGTGGTCGATCAAAATTCTCTCCTGCGGAAGTTATATTTGGACGGTGTTAGAGGAAGGGAATGGCTGTTGCTGAAGGACCTCTACTCAGACTGCTCCTCCAGGATCAAATGGGCAGGAGAACTATCACACCCGATCAACATTAAGCAGGGAGTGAGACAGGGCGGAGTTCTATCCACAGGACACTATAAGAGATACAACAACCCATTACTACTGCATCTGGAAAAGACATACACAGGTTCCAAAATTGGATGTATCAGTATTCCTCACATTACAGTGGCAGATGATCTGGCATTAATGAGCGGAAGCAAGGCTGAGATGCAGATTATGGTTTGGGACGTAGAAAATAGTGCCAACTGTGATAGATATTGTATTCACCCAACAAAAAGCCACATCCTCTGCGATACCGGTCGTAGAAAGAAAGATCTCGATTTTGACATATTTTTAGCTGGGGGAAAAAGTAGATGCAACAGACGATACAGTGCACCTAGGAATATTGAGAAATACATCTCAAAAAGTGGACACCCAGGGAAAGATTACTTTAGGGAGAAAGACTGCTTACTCATTAATGGGGGCTGGGTTTCATGGGGGAAATGGCCTCAATGCATCTCAAAATAGCCATATCTGGTCTACTTTCGTAATACCAAGACTACTCTATGGGCTGGAAACCCAATTTCTGAGACCAAAAGATATAGAAAATCTTGAAAAATTTCAAAGAAAATCCTTGAAACAAATTCAGGGTCTACCTGACAATACCTCCAATTCTGCCTGCCTAGCTCTCCTAGGTGTTTTGCCTGTGGAAGCAGTATTGCATAAAAATCTTCTCTCTCTGTTTGGGAGTATGATTAGAAATGAAAATTCAATTGAGCGTGAAATAGCACAAAGGCAATTAGTTATGAGAGATTCCCCTCAAGAGAGTATTTTCACTTATATCAAAAGTATTCTAGAGCACTATGACCTCCCATCCATTTTTGGGCTCATAAAGGAACCCCCTACTAAGAATGAATGGAAAACTACTGTTAACCACAAAATACATGATATGGTGGTATCTAGCTGGCAGGCTGATATTGAAAACAAATCTTCAACAAAATACTTAAATTCTAACGCCTTAAAAATTGGTTCTTGTCATTACATTTGGTCTACTGTTAGAACTAATATTCATGACAGCAGAAGAGCACAGATTAAGTGTAAACTTTTAACTGGTACTTATATACTTCAAGCTAACAGAGCAGCTTTTAATCAATATGCTGTGAACTCTACTTGTAAACTATGTATGGTTGCTCCAGAAACGAGACAACATTTCCTGGGAGAATGTACCTTCCTGGAAGCAGAGAGGAACGCATACATACAGAAACTCGCAACAAGTAATATTCTGTTACCAGAAGCTAGCCAACAACTCCAAAATCCGGCATTCTTAACACAATTGACTTTAGACGCCTCTAAATTGGTGAATTATGAGACTATAGACCAGGAAAAGTTGGGGTCGTTAGAACTGTATACAAGGGAATTTATCAATAAGATACATGTAAGGAGAGTGATTGCCTTAAAGCGGGCTGCAGAACCTCCATGAAGTGGATACAGAGATAGCACAGTGAAGTTTTAACATTGTACATAAGTTACCAGCACATAACTGTACATATCACCAGCTTATGAACTTTTATTACTCCTTTTACTAAACTTTTTATTAGAACGCCAGCCAAATTTTTAACTTCATAGACGTGTGCCTCGAAGAAATAAGCGGGGGAGCTATAAGATACAACAACAACAACAACAATGCCGAATGCTAATAGCAGGCGCGACAAAAATGAATAGTTACATCATGCTCGCTCGAGTCTTGCCTTCTTTATCTCTTGTCAAAAATTGACTACTTCTTCTTTCAGTATTTTAACACAGGATCTGAGAAATTAATATCACTGGCCATTTTCTACAATAACCTGTTTTAAACACTATTTGATTTATTTTAAACACTATTTGAAGGACGAGGCTATCCTCGCACCATTTCAAGTTAATATTGATGTTATATTATATTGGATATTTCACAATTTGTTTCCTTATATTAGAATTTATCCACAATTATAATTCGTTTATAAACTAGACCATGTAAAACTGTGAGGACGAGGCAATCCTCGCACCATTCACTCGTTTAATATGAAGGACGAGGCAATCCTCGCACCTTTCATAACATTCAAGATGGTCATAGTTGTGGAGAAATTTAATTCGTTGCACTTTGCTACCATACTGCTCGTCATTAACAACCTATCAGGAATGGCTAGAGATCCAATACAGGACCCCCTCCAGCCACTTCCATATGAGAAACCAGAAAATAGTCTGAAATTTTGCTGCTGCAATGTAAGCAGAAAGGCTTTCAGAACACAACTGAATTACATTCTTAACCCTTGTCCTCCACAGTTTTCCAGGAAAGAGGATGTAGTATTAACGCGACTGCGCATTGGCCATACTAGAGTTACTCATTCTTATATTTTTAATGGTGATGATCAGCCTTCTTGTGTAGGATGTGGTTAAACATATCTTAATTGAATGTGTATACTTTTCACAGTCCCGTAACTTATACTTCAAAGCTGGCATTTGCAACAATTGTTTCAAAATGTACCTATTGATATTATTTTATTCTTAAAAGAAATTGGACTTTTTCATAAGATTTAACGGTTTCAGTATTTTATACATATCATACTTACTTTTATTACTTTTAATATCCTCATAATTCTTCATGCCGTTTAACCATTAACCGCTCGACGCTAATGACCCACAAAGAGGGTTGACGCGTCTTTAAACACACAATAATCATTCCCTTAACCCTTGTTTTGCTGAATATTTAAATATGCCACACCCACTACTGATTAGAAGCCATCTGATCTGGATCTGCATTGTTGAAAGATAAAGACATATTCGGGCTCAGCAGGACATGGACTAAACTTCTTCAGATAAGTCAGAAGGCTTGTGTATGACTAAGAACAAAACCTTTTCTCCAGTTTTCGTAATTTTATTAGCAAATATCTGATGCAATGCAGTCAGATTTTATACAGTAATCAACATGATACATGTACACACATCTCACATCAAACTAAAACCGTCTGTGAACAGATTCACCAAACTTATTCATATCATTACGAAAACACACCTATACAAATACATTGAAACCTTAATCATCCAAAAAATGAAAATTTTAAGATGATAAATTCAATTATGTTTTTTTTTTTTGTTTCTGCTCAAAATATAAATTGTGGGTAGTCGTTAGAACTGCCTCATCGATGCGATTTTAAAGAGTACCAACAATCCATATTCTAGAGCAGAAATAAGAAAAATAAGGTTTACCCCTGTAAACCCTAGTTTTACTGTATAAATGTGGGGTTCAAGGTGGTCAAAATTATATAGGTGTGTTTTCGTGATGTAACAGTTCCATAGTAGCAATAGTATAAGTGCAGGGATGAAGGTCCATAGACAACTGGGTACTCAATAACACTCAGTAGAAAGAGAAAGAAAGACAAGAGGGCCATGATGGCCCTGGATCCCTCACCTGATCCATAGTGTAACCAGTGGGCCCAAGGGAGGGCCATTATTGGCCCCAAGGATTTAACGAGCATTATGTTGAGGGAGGTCTTAAAGGTGAAGCTTCATACCAAACATCAACAAAGGCTATAATTTGAACAATCTTGGCAAAGGTCCACTAGATGAGGCTACACACCAAATATCAAAAACCTGGGCCTTGCGGTTTCAGAGATTTTTTATATTCCCTAAATAAGCCTATGCAAAATCAAATGGCCCCGGGGCTATATAAAGTTTATGTAAAATCAAAGGGGGCCCAGGGGTGGGGGCATTTGTGGCCCAAGGGCTATAATTTGAACAATCTTGGTAGAGGTCCACTAGATTTAAGATTTTCCCTATATAAGTGTATGTAAAACCAAAAGGTCCCAGAGCAGGGGGGAAATTTTTGGTTTCAGGGCTATAATTTATTAATAGCCATCAGAAGAGATGGCAAATCCCCCGACCAAAAGCCAATATGGCCTTCAGAAGATTGTTCACCAATAGAAAGTGCACCAGAATTAAACCAGCAATATATCACAAAAGTATTGCAGTTATGGCCATCACAAGATTATACTGTCAGGGGAGATAACTGAAAAACCAGGCCACTCAGAATTGTGGTTCTTGCACATGACATGCCTGCTTAAGCTCATGTATTTCTGTACAAAGTGCCATCAATATGTCTCAAAGGGTATTGGAGATATGGTGAACACAAGCTGGTCATAATGTTATACTGGAAGGGTACCACAGCACCAACAGTTGTGGTTCTTGCACTTGACACCCCTTCTGTACCTTGTATACAATTGCGCCAAGTTCCTTCAGTATATCTCAAAGGGTGTTGGAGTTATGGCCATCACAAGATTATATTGTCAGAGGGGAGATAACTAAAAAACCAGAGCACCCAGAGTTACAATTATTGAGCATGACACACCTGCTTAACCTCATGTACATCTGCATCAAGTACCACCAATATGTCTCAAAGGTTATTGGAAGGGGAGATAACTCAAATATCATAGCACAAAGAGTTGTGGTTCTTAGACATGAAGTGCCGTCTCAACCTTGTATACAACTGTGCCAAGTACCATCAATATATTTCAAAGGGTATTGGAGTTATGGCTTTCACAATGTTATATTGTCAGGGGAGATAATTAAAAAACCAGGGCACCCAGAGTTGTGGTTCTTGCACATGACACACCTGCTTAACCTCATGTACAACTGTACCAAGTACGATCAATATATCTCAAAGACTACTCGAGATGTGGCCATCACAAGGTAGTGATATTATTGGAAAAGGAAATAACTCAAAAACCATGGCAACCAGAGTTGTGGTTCTTGTGCATGACACACCGTCTCTGCCTTGTGAACAACTGTGCCAAGTATCATCAATATAGTTTAAACGGTATTGGAGTTATGGCCATCACAAGGTAGTCACTCTATTTTATTGGAAGGGGAGATAACTAAAAAACCATGGCAACCAGAATTGTGGTTCTTGTGCATGACACACTGCCTCAGCCTTGTGAACAACTGTGCCAGGTACCATCAATATATCTCAAAGGGTATTGGAGTTATGGCCATAATAAAGTAGTCATTCTATTTCATTAAAAGGGGAGATAACTAAACAAGAGGCCCATGGGCCACTACGCTCACCAGAGGTCATGTGGTTTATACCATATATGGTAAGGTGCCCATCTTGGTCATGTGACAACAATACCACGAGTAATGTTTAATTGCCTCACCCCCATAGAGGCTTTTCATGTAATTTGGTTTCAATCAGCACAGCTCTTTCTTTTACTGGAGAAGAAGATAAAAATACTGAATCTGAGCCATCCAAGTCAAAGGTCAGTAATGACCTTGACCTTTGGAATTGATAAACTTCCATTCAGCTAACTGCAAATATCATGTTTGATGCCATAGCCTACCAGGCAATCAGAAATATCCACTACTTTGCCAATTTTCCATACAAATGTCTAAGTGACCAAATTGGACCTTGACATAAAACAGGTCAAGGTCAACCAAAGGTCATCATTTGAACAAACTTGGTAGGGCCCCGAGTCCCTGATGCTGCATACCAAGTTTCATGATCATCAGCCATTCGGTTCTTCAGAAGAAGATTTTTAAAGGTTTTTACCATATGTGGGCATGGCGGCCCATATTGGTTATGTGACCCAATCCTCACGAACAAACTTTCGTTCCCTCATTCCATAGAGGCTCCACATGTAATTTGGTTTCAATTGGCCAAGTAGTTTAGGTGAAGAAGAAGATAAAAATACTGAATCTGAGGCCTCCTGGACAAAGGTTGGTAAATGACCTTGACCTTTGGAACTGATAACTTCCATTCAGCTGATTGTAAATACCTTTTCTGATGCCACTAGCTAATATACAATCAACAAAATCCACTGTTTTGCCATTTTTCCATAAAAATGTCTAAGTGACCAAATTTGACCTTGACGTAAAACAGGTCAAGGTCAACCAAAGGTCATCATTTGAACAAACTTGGTAGGGCTAGAGTCCCTGATGCTGTATACCAAGTTTCAAGATCATCGGCCATTCGGTTCTTGAGAAGAAGATTTTTAAAGGTTTTTACCATATATGGGCATGGCGGCCATATTGGTCAAGCGACCCAGTCCTCCCGAAAAAACTTTCGTTCCCTCATTCCATAGAGGCTCCACATGTAATTTGGTTTCAATTGGCCAAGTAGTTTAAGTGAAGAAGAAGAAAAAAATACTGAACATGAGCTGTCCTGGACAAAGGTTAGTAAATGACCTTGACCTCTGAAACTGATAAACTTCCATTCAGCTGATTGCAAATACCTTTTCTGATGCCACTAGCTAACATACAATCAGAAAAATCCACTGTTTTGCTGTTTTTCCATATAAATGTCTAAGTGACCAAATTTGCCCTTGACGTAAAACAGGTCAAGGTCAACCAAAGGTCATTCGAACAAACTTGGTAGAGCCCGAGTCCCTGATGCTGCATACCAAGTTTCAAGATCATCGGCTATTCAGTTCTTGAGAAGAAGATTTTTAAAGGTTTTTACCATATATGGGCATGGCGGCCATATTGGTCATGTGACCCAGTCCTCCCGAACAAACTTTCGTTCCCCCTTCCCATAGAGGCTCCACATGTAATTTGGTTTCAATTGGCAAAGTAGTTTCAGAGGAGATGTTGTTTGAAAATGTTGACGACGCAGACCCAGACACAGACGCAGACGACGACGACGGCCGACGGACCAATGCCTATACTATAAGCTCCCCCGGAGCCTTCAGCTCTGGTGAGCTAAAAAGTATGACATCCAGAGTTCTGGTTCTTGTGCATGACAAGCCGTCTCAGCCTAGTGTACAATTGTGCCAAGAACCATCACTGAATGTCAAAGGGTATAGGAGTTATGGCCATCACAAGGTTGCATCTATGGACGGATGGACACCAGGCTGATCGCTATATCCCCCTAACCTATTTGGTCGGGGGATAAAAATCTTGGTAGAGGTCCACTAGATGCAGCTTCACAACAAATATCAAAGACCTAGGACTTGTGGTTTCAGAGAAGTTTTTGGACATTTTCCCTGTATTAGTCTATGTAAAACCAAAGGGCCCCGGAGCGGGGCCATTTTTGGCCACAGGGCTATAATTTGAACAATCTTGGTAGAGGTCCATTAGATGAAGCTCCACACCAAATATCAAAGTCCTGGGCCATGTGGTTTCAGAGAAGAAGAGTTTTAAGATTTTCCTTATAATAAAATCAAAAATGAAATCAAAAATGAGTTCCTTTAAGAGCAACGAAAACACTCATAAGAAAGAAGATGGGTCATACTACGTAGTTTCGGCTAATCAAGCCTCATCAGTGACCCTGTAATTATCCGGCAAAGAAAGCCAGGGGAAACATATTGCAATTTTGCGAATTTCGAATAGGCAGTCGATACAAAGACTGATATAAATCAAAATGGGGTCCAAATAATTAAAAACCTAAATATAAGTCTATGTAAAATCAAAGGGCCCCGAAGCGGGGACATCTTTGGTCTTAGGACTATAATTTGAACAATCTTGATAGAGGTATACTAGATGAAGGTTCATACCAAATATCAAAGGCCTAGGCCTTGTGGTTTCAGAAAAGAAGATCTTTAAAGGTTTTCCCTATATTAGTCTATGTAAAAACCAAAGGGCCCAGGGGCGGGGATATTTTTTGCCCCAGGGCTATAATTTGAACAATCTTGGTAGAGGTCCATCAGATGTAGCTTCATACCAAATATTAAAGCCCTGGGCCTTGCAATTTCAGAGAAGAAGATTTTTAAAGATTTTCCCTATATAAGCCTATGTAAAACCAAAGGACCCCAGGGCAGGGGCATATTCGGCCCCAGCACTATAATTTGAACAGTCTTGGTAGGGTCCTTTAGATGAAGCTTCATACCAAATATCAAAGACCTCGGCCTTGTGGTTTCAGAGTAGAAGATTTTTAAAGATTTTACCTATATAAGTCTATGTAAAACCAGAGGGCCCCAGAGCAGGGGCATTTTTGGCCCAAGGGCAATAATCTTGGTAGAGGTCAATTACATGAAGCTTCATACCAAATATCTTAGTCCTGGGCCTTGCGGTTTCAGAGAAGATTTTTAAAGATTTTACCTATAATATAAGCCTATTTAAAACCAAAGGGCCCCGGGGCGGGCATTTTTTGCCCCAGCACTATAATTTGAAGAATCTTGGTAGGGGTCCACTAGATGAAGCTTCATACCAAATATCTGGAGGGACGTAAAACTCTCACTCACTCACTCATACCACATATCAAAGACCTGGGCCTTGTGGTTTCAGAGAAGAAGATTTTTTTAAGTTTTCAGTGAACAAAATGTATTTTTAGCTCCTGTGACCTAGATGTGCAATAGACCGGAACCATTTGAACAACTTTGAAAGGGGACCACCTAAGGATCATTCCTGTGAAGTTTGGTCAAAATCTAATCATTGGTTTAGGAGGAGATGTTGTTTGAAGAAACTGTTTACGCACACGGATGCATTGAACAATCTTGGTAGAGGTCTACTAGATGTAGCTTCATACCAAATTTCAAAGACCTAGGCCTTGTGGTTTCAGAGGAGAAGATTTTCCATGATTTTCCCTATATAAGTCTATGTGAAACCAAAGGGCCCCGGAGCAGAAGCATTTTGGCCCCAGGGCTATAATTTGAACAATCTTGGTAGAGGTCAACAAGATGAAGCTTCATACCTAATATCAAAACCTGGGCCTTGCGGTTTCAGAGCAGAAGATTTTTACAGTTTTTCCCTGTATAAGTCTATGTAAAACTAAAGGGCCCCGGGGTGGGGGAATTTTTGGTCTTAGGGCTGTAATTTGAATAATCTTGGTAGCGGTCCACAAGATGAAGCCTCATACCAAATATCACAGACCTAGGTCTTGTGGTTTTAGAGGAGAAGATTTTTCAAGATTTTCCCTATATAAGTCTATGTAAATCCAAAGGGCCCCGGAGCGGGGCTTTTTTGGCCCCAGGGCTATAATTTTAACAATCTTGGTAGAGGTCCACAAGATGAAGCGTCATATCAAATAGCAAAGACCTGGGCCTTGTGGTTTAACCTTTAGTCACTAGGGGGCAAAATATAGGTTAAAGTCACCAGGTCAAGGTGCTTACAAAGTCAGAAGGTCTATGAGATGTTTCATTAAGGTTTGATGGTAGCTGGGGTTTGTAAAATAAAAACTTTGATGCAAATGTCAAACTTCGAAGTAAATGTCGAACTTTGACGTAATGGTCAAAGTCACTTGAGCGCAAAATATAGGTCAAAGTTACCAGGTCAAGGTGCTTACAAAGTTAGGTCTATGAGATGTTTCATGTAAGGTCTGATGGTAACTGAGGTTTGTAAAATAAAAACTGACGTAAATGTCTAACTTCGATGTAAATGTCGAACTTCGACGTAAATGTCGAACTTCGACATAATGGTCAAAGTCACTGGAGCGCAAAATATAGGTCAAACTCACCAGGTCAAGGTGCTTACAAAGTGAGAAGGTCTATGAGATGTTTCATGTAAGGTTTGATGGTAGCTGGGGTTTGTAAAATAAAAACTTTGACGTAAATGTCCAACTTCGACATAAATGTTAACAGACGGACGGATGGATGCACGGACGGAAAATCGGACGCCTGTCGCACCCTGCTACAAGCAGGTGTGACAATAAATGGGCCAACTTGGCCGGTATTCAAAGTCATCCGAGGTTTTAACCCCAGCCACCTTACATATAAGTTTCAGAAAGATCCGATCAAAACTGAAGGGGCTATGGTGATGCCAATGTCAAAAATCGGCATTTTCAGCCATCAAAGGGACATAACTCTATGATAAATGGGCGACTTGGCCGGTTTTCGTGCTCATCCGAGGTTTTTTCCCCGGCCACCCTACATTAAAGTTTCAGAAAGATCCAATCAAAACTGAAGGGGCTACGGTGATGACAAGGTCAAAAATTGATATTTTCAGCAATCAAAGGGACGTAACTCTATAATAAATGGGCCACCTAAGCCGGTATTCCAACTCATCCGAAGGTTTTTTCCCCAGCCACCTTACATATAAGTTTCAGAAAGATCCGATCAAAATTGAAATGGCTACGATGATGACAAGGTCAAAAATCGGTATTTTCAGCAATCAAAGAACGTTACTCTAAGATAAATGGGCAGACTTGGCTGGATTTCGAACTCATCCGAGATTTTATCCCCAGCCACCTTACATATAAGTTTCAGAAAGATCCGATCAAAACTAAAAGGGCTACGGTAATCACAAGGTCAAAAATCAGCATTTTCAGCAATCAAAGGGATGTTACTCTACCATAAATGGGCCGACTTCAGCAATCAAAGGGACGTAACTCTATGACAAATGGGCCAACCTGCTCGGTTTTTTCGAACTCATCCGAGATCTTATTCCCAGCCACCTTACATATAATTTTCAGAAAGATCCTATCAAAACTGAAGGGGCTACGGTGATGACAAGCATTTTCCCATTGTAAGTCTATGGGACCTTGTGGTTGCCATAGCAACCAAAGTTTTTGTGCGATTTCGATAAAAAGCTTAAGTCATCAATGCCCCATCAGAGGCATGCTACAGATGAGAAATGATTGAGATCAGCCTGCAGGCTGCAAAGATATAGCTGCTCAAAACTGTGGATGGACGGACGGAAGGACAACGGGCGGATGACGGAGGGACTACTATACTATAAGCTCCCCTGAGCCTTCAGCCCAGGTGAGCTAAAAACACTGATCATCTGTTGCTCATCTCACATAAGACCAGATCCAGGCTCAACCCACTCTAATGATTAAGAGTCAGCATTCTTATCCACTAGGCCACAGATG
The DNA here is from genome assembly GCA_963580285.1 of Lucinisca nassula. Classification (NCBI taxonomy): domain Eukaryota; kingdom Metazoa; phylum Mollusca; class Bivalvia; order Lucinida; family Lucinidae; genus Lucinisca; species Lucinisca nassula. The sequence goes on from OY757010.1 coordinate 14,636,436, forward strand.
CCCTTTCCTTTAAACAGTGAATTACTTTGAGTAAAGAATTTGCTTCTGGGATGACTATTTGCACTGTGTTAACAAAATAAACTTTTTTCTTTCTCTGTTTAACCCTTTTTGTATCAAATGGAATCTTCCTCCTTGTATATAGCAGGAGTCCATTTCAAAATTAAGGGGTGTCAGTTTGTGTATTCATCAAAATTTATTTGGAAAATGACTGAACTTTTACCAACAGTCTGCACTGTTTGCTAGGGTACCCACTTTTGGGTATCTGGTACTAAATGGGTTAAAGTCAAAATTTTCTTGTACATTTAGATGCCTAAAATGTTCAATAATTGCATATTTCTGATAAAAATTTAATAACAATTAGCCCTTCCAGCTTAAATACAAAAATAACAACAGTAGCCTTTCTAGTAACATTATAATGCAACAGCCAACTGCATGAAATCCATCCTCTCTCACAGCACAGACCCAGACAAGCCTGTACAATTAATATTTTCTACTGGAAATATGATGTAAATTACAAGTAAAAATTTATAGCCCCCACCCATCAGGGATTGAAGAAATAGTTTGGGCTACATGGTGCTTCCACACAGAGCTGAAACTGACCACACGCAAGTACTGGTAAACCGCTTAGGTCTAAGCCTGCCGAGGCAAAGTGGTGCGAGTTGGACTGTCCATGTATATAAAACTTAAAAAGAGAAACGATCAGGAACCGATGCAATCAGATCCCAAATTCTTCCCAAAATGTCACAAGGGAAAGAAGTCAAAACATACAGTGACGCGAGTAAACAAAATGGACAACAGGTAAACCTAGAGCTATCACTAAAGGTGATGAATACCCCCACAAAAACTGCCTTGATAGTACAACAGCGCCATTTTGCAATTTTTTCACTTGAAAGGGGCCATAACTATGTCGAGAATTGACGAATTGTTGTGGAAATCTAACTTGACCTGTATTTTATGATGTTACATCAGTGTACCAAAAATTATAAAAATCGGTGAAGCGCTTTTTGAGTTATCGTCTGGAAACCAAGTCAACAGACCGACCGACAAGCTCACTCCTATATACCCCCCCCCCCCCCCAAATTTCATTTGTGGGGGTATTACGAGACAGCAGCTCTTTCGCAAACAGGTGGCGACTCAGAATACGAGGACTGTTCAAATATGAATGCAAGTAGAATGTTTTCTCATGCACTAATGCAAAAATCACCTGGAAATAAATATCACAGCATAGAAAAACATTTTACCTATACATTGATACCAAAATTGTTAAAATCCGTCCACTTTAGCCATGTATATCATTAGATAAACACTATCTACTCTTGTATACTAATACAAAACATGGTTGGAAGAAGGTCAGGGTACGCCAATGAAATACGGTCCTATATTAAGAATCGTTGTATTCTTGGTATACGGTGCAAAGACATTTTTGATGAAATATGTTCGGTTTATGGGCATAATGAAATGTCTTTTCCGACAGTTTTTCGTTGGTGTAAGAAATTCAGCTGTGGGCTAGGCTCAACAGTAGATGCACCACATGATCATCGGCCGAAAAGAGCAACATCTGCCAAGATGGTTGCTAGAGTGAAAGAAATAGTTGCTACCGATGCACGATACACCACTAGGCAAATAGCTAGTATGGTTGGCATCTCATTAGGAGCAGCTCATACAATTCTGAAACGGGATTTGAAAATGAGAAAGATCTGTGCTAGATGGATTCCCCATCTGTTGACAGATGAGCAGAAAAAGGCACGCGTTCAGTGTGCCAAGAAGTTGCTTAAAAAGTTTCCAAATTACAATGCACGTCTTTCGCTAATGTCGTCACAGGTGACGAGACATGGGTTCACTTTTTTGAGCCAAAACGAAAGATTCAGAACAAAATATGGGCAACAAAGTATTGCAAAAAACCATGCATTGCAAAGGAGACCATGAGCGTCAAGAAGGTAATGTATGCCATATTCTTTTCAAATCAGGGCCCTGCTATTCAGGTTGCTGTGCCTAAAGGCAAATCTGTAAATGCGAAGTTTTACAAGAATAAAGTTCTTCGAAAATTGAAGAAATATTTCAAAGAACGAAGACCCACAACTGGTTTGGCCAATGTCAGATTGCTACATGACAATGCGTCATCGCACAAGGCGTTCATTGTGCAAGACTATCTGAAGCAGGAAAAGGTTGTTGAACTCCCTCACCCCCCGTATTCCCCTGACCTTGCCCCGTGTGATTTTTTTTTTGTTCCCACGGCTGAGAAAATACCTTTCTGGTTGAAAATTTGTACAGCGCAAACACCTCGGTTCTGCAATATTCCAGTGCCTTCATAGTATACCTCGAAAAGACTACCAAAATGCATTCAATGATTGGATCAGAAGACTGAAAGTTTGTATATCTGTTAAACGGGAATACTTTGAGGGCACAAAATAAATTTTTCATCGAAATCTATCACGAAATCATTTTAATGCGCTTAGTTGCATTCATATTTGAACAGTCCTCGTATCCAGTTAGATCCTTTGGAAGCAAAGAATGCACCAAATAAACAAAAATACCAGACTGTTTTACTGAATCTCTTCATGACCAGTAATGAAAAGTGCAACACCAGCCATGCCCTCTAGCACCACTTTAAGCATTACTCTATTTCAAAAATGATTCTAAATGAATCAATGATCCCAAAGGACCAGAAAATATAATCTGCACTTTGACAGATGTACTGGGAGACTTTTTACGTCCGCCCCACGGCACAACACCAGGGCTTGAGGTGTCAAATCATCTCAATGTTGGGTAAAAGTCCCATAAAATGGTAAACAACTTCTCCAAAATGGTCTAAATAGTGTTGACAGGGATGTAAAACCTCTATTCAAACAAAACAAAAAAGTCTAAATGTTGTTTTGCCTTGTCTATTTATAAATTTCGGTCACAAATACAAACTGGCAAACACGAAAAGACGAAAATGTGGAAACAACCGGCTTCAATCTTGAAACTATTTCCGGAACCAGCTCTACATAATGGGGAGCAAGGAGGATCACTATGGAATAATATTATTTATTTTGATTCTTGACAGGAAACATGGGATCACATTCCCGACCTGAGTGTAATATTTGCCCAGGCTTTTAGGTGAGGGCAAATATGGCTTTCAGGCAGGGTATTTGATACCTTGTTCCCCTGCAAAAATCAAATGACAAATTTGTTATACTGCAAAGCTTTTTACAACATTTTGAACAGTTTTGCAACAGTTTTGAAAGAATTCTTTTGCAGCGGACGTCCTGAGAAGTAAATATTTACATGTGACATCATCAAACCTATCCTTCTGCATGCACCATATTGATCATAGTGCACGCTGGGAACACGTCAACATCAAAATATAACGAGAATTTAACCCTTATCCCGCTAAACACAACAACTCCAACCTTTGCAAAGAGTGTAGATCCAGATCAGATGGCTTCTTCAGAAGCCATCTGATCAGGATCTACACGGTTTGACATTCAGTTTGTTAATCTGTAGAAACAAACTGCATCAAGTAATCTGATTGGTTCAAAGTCAGATATGGTTGTGGCTAACTTAAATATTCAGTGGGATAAGGATTAATAATGAAAATAAGAAAACGATGAAATAAAGCACGGAATGACTTACAAATGACCACAAGTTTTTTTTTTTTAATTTATTTATTAGCTGTAAATTATTGTGGTGTAATGGATTATTTTGCTTTTATTTTTCATTGACTGTCCAAGCTGGTGGTCACTGCCTATCAATGAAGGCAAGCCCAAGAAGGCTCACAGGGTACAGTATACAGAAAATAATTGCCCTTGCCCTTTTCAGTCAAAGGCTTACCTTATTTTTCAGTATTTTACATTTTCTTATTTCTCTTCAGAACCATATATGTTGTGGGACATTGTCAGAATAGCCTCAAGGAAATTATGACAAGAGGCAATTCTAAAAGTACCTACAAGACATATATTTAGTATGAGGAAATAAGAAAGAAGAATTAGGTGATTCCTAATAGTACCACCCATCACGTGAACAAGTCCGTGAAACAAACACCCCACTTTATGTAGAGAAAACTTGGGTTTACGAGGGTATGCAGTATTTTTCATATTTCTGCTCCAAGACATAGGTTGTGGGTACTCGTTAGAACTGCCTCAATGAGGCGGTTCTAACGAGCAAAGACATAGCTGGTGGGTACTCATTAGAACTGCCTCAATGAGGCGGTTCTAACGAGCACCGACAACCTATGTTTGCGGCATAAATAAGAAAAATGTGACGGATTTTCATCAGAAAAGTAGCCATTTTGGAGATATGAAAAAATGCACTATGTCGCACGGGTGTGTTACCATAATGCACACAGATTTTTATGGAGAAATGAGAAAATGCTACTCCCTACTCACATGGTGCTATTGAAGGGCTACACTACTACTTAAGAATTTTGTAACCACTGGTAATTACCATAATGAGCCTAAGTATTGGGTCAGATAGGCCAAAGCAAACAGTGCAGACCCAGATCAGACTGCTCCTGCAGGAGCAGTCTGATCAGGGTCTACACTGTTTGCTGTTCCATCTGCACCTTTTGGATTCCTTGCTGGATGAACCAAATTTGTTATAATTTTTGGAGAATTACAGCAAGTCCTTAATGTGTCCAAATTTTTAGGATTTTTACAGTAGTAAACATGGGATGAAAAAGCTTTCCCTTATTTTATGTAGAACAAATGGGTCAGCCATGAGATAAGAGAAATTAACAGTCTTGATTTATATTCTTTAAAAACTGTGCTATTAGTGCAATTCAAATGTTAAGATGCATTTTTGAGCTGTTCAAAATTGGTCTTTAAAGACCACTTTTGAGCAGTTCCAAAAGGTAGTAAGACCACTTCTAAACATCATGAAGGCAGTCTCCTACCAGAGGCCACTAAATGTACAAAAAAAGATAACTCAAAACCTTTTAATGTCTTACTTTAAGCTTGTCTTAATTGTAGAATTCCACTGCACCCATGCATGTAGCTACCTGGAAGACTTACTTAAGGGAAAGGATACACCTTCAGGAGAGGCAACTCCTGCAAAAGTATTTTTGTCTCCCCCATGACAACAGGGGTCAACTCTTAAAGGTAAGAATTCACTCCTGAGGAGCAGATTCTTTCCTTTAAGAGTAGACCCCTTTTTCTGTGGTACAGAGTTTATAGAAAAGCAAACAGGAAGTCCAGAAAGTTGTCTCCCTTTGAAAAATGGCAGAAAAATCTGCCAGGTGTACCCATTCCCCTCAAGTCTCCTCTGCATGTCTGCCAGCAGCAAAGACTCAGATGGAATGCATCTATGCACAGGCATGTCTGAGCCTTTTCACATGCGCTGGCTCCAGTTAACAGATATGAGATATGGTTGAACTTGTTTGTTCACAAAAACAAAATTTAAACTAGACAATCACTACAGGTGATGAATGCCCCTGCCATATGCCTCACCAGATGAGTAATTTGTTTGACAGATGCAGCAGACACACATTCTAAATATACTAGAAACTACAACATTCTCCAAGAAACATATGGCCAAAATATTAAAGTCATTCAAGGGGACATAATTCTGCAATAAGGGGTTGGATCAGAATCCTGTTTCCTGTATTCACATGTTCAATTTATGTCTGAACTGTGTTGCCAGTTTCAATGTTCTGCAGCAAATACTGTAGGAGTTGTCAAGACACAAATGTTACTATTATCCATCCTCTTCAACATAAATGGCCAAAACATTTAAGTTGTTCAGGAGGGCATAATTCTGCAATAATAGGCTGGATCAGAATCCAGTTTCCTTTCTGTGTATGTCCTGCATCAAATACTGTAGAAGAAGTTGCAGAGACACTAACCCTATGCTACATATTAGCCAAAATGTTAAGTTGTTCAAGGGGACATAATTCTGCAAGAAAGGGTTGGATGAGAATCTCATTTCCTTTATGCACATGTTCAATGCATGTCTGAACTGTGTTGCAAGTTTCAATTTCCTGCTTCGAATACTGAAGAAGGAGTTGTGGAGACACTAACAGTACTATTTGGGCCCCGTCAAGTGATTTTGGTACTTATCGCCTATGCGAGCAGCGAAGGTTCAGGCGAGCCTGCGCATCCGTGCAGTCTCGCCAGAACCTTTGCTCTCGCTCTTACAAGCAGTGAAGCAAGAGGAACCTTCAGACAGAAAGCCATATCCCTGGCCCCTCTAAATGGCTGGGCATGCGCAGTTAAAATTTGTCAAGACGGAATGCTCGAAGACACAAATTCGCTTGGCGGGGCTCATTTAACCTCCTATGCTATACATATGACCAAACTGATCAAGCTGCTCAAGAGAACATAATTCTGCAATAAGGGGCTGGATCAGAACCCTGTTTCCTTTTTGCACATGATCAATGCATGGCTGAACTGTGTTGCAAGTTTCAATTCCCTGTGTCATATACCATAGGAGGAGCTCCGGAGACAAGTATAGTACTACAAAGTGTGACGTACAGTCAGCCAGATGTATGTACTGACAAGGGCAAACCTATATGCCCTGCCCCATTTCTGGGCAAAGTGACACACACAAAAAAACAACATTTGTGCCAAAGCATGAAATACCCTGCAAGAAGACCTGGGTTAACCCTTAGCCTGCTGAATAGTCAATTTAGCCACCCGTATGTCTACCAACCAATCATATTAGCCACCCGTATGACTACCAACCAATCATATTACTTGTTTAAAGTGTATTCTTTCTGTTCATTAACTACAGTTGAACTTCGATGGCTCCAACACCGATGGCTCGTTTACCATGGCTGAGTCAAACCCGTTTTTGAGTCCCTAGGGAATTCCTCTGCATAAGAAAAAGTGTGGGATGATTAAGGAGATTTTCGACTTTTATCTTGCAGATGTATGCTGTGTGCACTCATTAGAATCGCCTCAATGAGGCGATTCTAATGAGTACACACAGCATACATTTATGTTACCAAACACCGAATAGAAGTCCAAAAATACCCCCGATACGTTTTCTGGAAGTAAACAACAGTGGCTCGAACTACCTATGTCTCGAACAAATTTCCATGGTCCCAAACTGGTTCGAGCCATCGGAGTTCGACTGTAAATGAAAATCAGTGTTGATTCTATCAAGCCATCTTACCTGGATCTATACTGTTTGCAAAGGTAGGCATTGTCATTTTCAGCAGGATAAGGGTTAGATCTTGTATATCAATCCAGTTATCCACAGAGACAGAGGCCAACAAAGACTTTGAGGGTCTCTGATGAGGCCTAATTGGCAGAAACTGGCTGGTCTGGCCCAACGAAATCTTGTACACTCTAGGGTTTTCAAATCAGTGATGGGTTCTTGCTTCCAAAGGAGTACCCCTTTTTTTCCAGAAATTTGATCAGACTGCACAAGCATGCAGGCTGGTCTGTGTCCTTACAGGTCACGCATCTGCTTATAGGATTTGTCATGCACTGGCACAATTTAAATCATTCTCTAACAGCTAAACTCTGCCTATCATGGCAGATTTAAAACTCTTCATACACATTCAACACTAACAATGAGCCAAACACAGCAATGGTACAAGATACATATGTGATACAAGTATGATTACGTTTTGCCATTTTGTTTGAGTTGAGGTCTTAAGTCCCTGTCAACATTATTAAGGTTATCTTTGAGCCCCTAAATTTTGAAATGGACCCCTGCTTTATATAAGGAGGAAGATTCCATTCGGTACAAAAAGGGTTAAGGAGCAGTCTGACTTGCACAACTTTTTATGGACAGGCTGAAACCTTCTCAAGTTTGCTCAGTTTCAGCTCTGCACGGAAACACTGTGCAGTCCAATCTATTTCTCCAAACTCTAATGGGCGAGGGCAATATATTTGCTATTTATCTTATGGAAGGTTGGCCCAGAGCTCGTAACCCACAAAGTCTATAATAATATCCAAAGACTGAGCAGACCTTTTTATTTGGGTTCAACAGTGCTGTCAATATTTCATTTCATCTTCAGCATATCATTAATCAAAGATGGGTAAAAACTGGACTACCTGGAGCTATAACACCCCTCCTCCAGTTGAAGAACTTGGCATCTCTTATGTGACACAATCGAGGCTTCACTCTTATAGTGGTGAGAGAAATGCTTAGAGAAAGGGCTCTTGGCCACTTGGATAGAGGCCCATTATACTGTATTGATTTTTTTTTGAAAGACAGGCTTGAGCAAACACTAAAGACAATGATCAGATGCCACAGAACACTGCAACTCATCATGGTCTATGCTGTCTGCCATTCATCCACAACACCGGTAAGTAAATTGTACCATCACAAAACACACCTATATAATTCTGACCTCCTTGAACCCCACTTTTATATCGAACAACTGGGGTTTACAGGGGTAAACATTATTGTTCTTATTTCTGCTTTCAAATATAGATTGTGGGTACTCGTTAGAACCGCCTCGATGAGGCGGTTCTAACGTGTACCCACAATATATATTATGATCAGAAAAAAGAAAAATATCACAATTTTTCATCTGAAAATTGTTGTTTTTTCAGTGGTAAAATTTACAATGTATTTGTGTAGGCGTGTTTTCATAATGATGTTTAAATCTTAGAACAAGTATGGTATGAAGCTAATGTGTCCTAATACTTTGGATAATTACGGCACGTACAGAAAGATCTGACAAGTGCTATCTTGTACCTTGTAGTTGGCTGGCTCCTAATGTTCCTACACAATCAACAATAACATGTTTTCCTTAAATACTGTACAAACATTATATGCAAAACTATGAATTTCCATATAAGGGGAATGGGTACATCTGACATAATTTCTGCCATTTTGAAAGGGAGACAAATGTTTGGGACTTTCTGTTGGCTTTCATTTAAACTTAGCCCCTTTGAAGAAGGGGTCTACTTGTCAAGGAAAGAATTTAGTCTGGAGGACTGAATTCCATAGCCCTAATTAAGAGGGGGTGTCCACATAATATTTTTTCTTATTTCAGCAGCAAAACATATTGTGGGTACTCATTAGAAGTTTTGGGTACTCATTAGAAGTTTTGGGTACTCATTAGAAGCACCTCAATGAGGTGCTTCTAATGAGTACCCTCAACTTTTTTTTTGCGCAGAAATAAAAAAATATTTTCATGCAGAAATAAGAGAAATATCTACTTTTTGGTTGAAAAAAAGTGCCTTATCTTGAGCTATGAAAATCCTTTCCCACAACTGTAGACCCTATCCTTTTCTTATATGTGAAACAAAAATATTATGACAGAGTTAACTCTCCTACGGTGTACTGCATGCTGGGTATTTTTTCAGTAGACAACATTTTGAAATATTTTTCTTATTTTTCCCAGAAAAAGGATTTGACATTTCATTCAACTGTCTCGTATGGAGACAAATAAGAGTCAATTTGCATGAAAAGTGACCCGTTGTCTGGGAAAATTAATCCATTATATACTAGTGGACTGTTCCATTGCTATATGTTGGACAAGTCCATTTGTCATATAAGGGGTGGTAGGCCTATTTTTTGTTCTTATTCCATTTTTGATGGAAAATTCTGTTAGCAAATAGTGTAGCCCTGATCAGTCGCCGCGTTCTGCGGCGTCTGATCTGGGCCTGCACTGTTTGCCAAGGTACCCCTTCAGGGGTTTCCCCCATACAATGGTTTAACAGGACACAATTGGCATAAGATATCAAGTCCTGTTTTGTGGGAAATAAATAAGAACTTGAAATGTGTCAGTAGGACGCAGATGCCCAGGCCCAGACTGTAACTGGTACTAATGTCTTAAAATGAGGACACAGGATAGAGTACATACACACACACATACAGATGGGCATACATTCATATGCACATATGGAAAACCAAAAAGCTATATATGCCTCCCTGCATCATTCGGTGCAAGCATAAAAATATCAATAATTTGTTGTCTGCTGAATTAGCCCATTTAAAATAAGCAATATTGATAAAACCAACAACATAGCAATGGGTAATAAATAAGTCCCAGTTTCCTTGGAAGGTCATCAGGTAAATGACCTTGCAACTACTTAACTAGTTTAAGATGTCCTTTAAGAAAAAAAATGAAAAGAGTCTGAGGGACAGCTATAGCCCTTGCTGCAGTTCCATAAAAAAGCAGATATGCAGCTGAGACTAAATTCAAGGCTCAAACTCATGACATTCTCTTGTGACATTGACTTTGGGTCCACATGGTTGATTATAGGTTCTGCACATCATCTCAAATAGGCCAACATTTGACCAAAGTTTAATGAAAATCCTTTCAGAAGGAAAACTTTAAAGGAGATATGGAACAGACACAAAATTCAAAGCTCAAACTTGTGACCTTCCATTGTGACCTTGACCTTGCGGCATCATCATGGTGTGGTTATGGGTTCTGCACATAAGTGCAACAGGTTTTCTCATAATGAGGAGCATGTTTGTTTGTTTGAATTGATGTTTATCCACATCATCATCACTATTTAGGTCATTTGGAGATGTTGCTGTAGCCATGCTTTAACTCACACCACTTTGCCTGGGCAGGCTTAGACCTAAGCGGTTAACTAGTACTCATGTTTGGTCAGTTTTAGCTCTGCGTGCAAGCATCATGTAGCCCCATCTATTTATCCAAGCCCCGATGTATGGGGGCCCTGACAAGGAGCATCTTATGTTTGTGAAGTTTAACAACACGTATCATACAATGCATAATGAATATTGTTGAGTCACAGGGACATTTAACACATTGCATTTGGGGAAACCCCTGAAGGGGTATCTTGGCAAACAGCGCAGGCCCAGATCAGATGTCGCAGAACAGGGCCTGCAATATTTGCCAACAGAAATTTCCATCAAAAACAGAAATAGGCCTGACACCCCTTATATGACAAATCTACTTGTCCAACATATAGTAATGAAAGAGTCCACTAGTATACAATGGGTTAAATGATACTATTCCTTCACTGTATTCAGAAAGGTATGTAGTGGGTACCTGTTAGAACCAGGTGATTCTTACTAATTTCCACAACACAGGTGTTCATGAAGAGAAAAAAAATAGAGAAATTTTTCTTTAGCTCTTATTCCACTGGCCACAACATCTACCTTTGCAAACAGTGTAGATCCAGATCAGGTGGCATCTGAATACCCATAGCACTTTACCCCTGTCCTGCAGAACTACAATAAACCCTACCTTTGCAAAGCCCTACCTTTGCAAACAGTGTAGATCCAGATCAGATGGTATGAAGAAGCCATCTGATCAGGATCTAAACTGTCATTCAATTTGCAAATTTGAATGAATACATTATATATTCAGTAATTTGATTGGAGGATAGACAGAAATGGCTACGGCAAAATGAATTTATTTATCCCAGTTACAGTTTATCTACAGCTATACATTGTCCCAGTGTATGCAGGAAACCCCTAAATGGATACCTTGGCAAACAGTGCAGGACCAGATCAGACGCCACAGAATGTGGCGTCTGATCAGGGCCTGCACTATTTGCTAACAGAATTTTCCATCAAAAATGGAATTAGAATGAAAAAATAAGCATACCACCCCTTATACGAAAAATAGACATGTCCAACAAATAGTATTGGAAGAGTCCACTAGTATACAAGGGTTATTCTTATGCACAAGCAAAAGTAACATGACATCTATTTGGACGATCAATAATGTGTTTTTAGAAACATGACATCAACAATGTTGTTGTTTTTTTTTTTGTTTGTTTTTTTTGTTTGGTTTTTTCATTGGCTGAATTTGATTTTATATTCCTGACAGCACTTTCCTTTCCTGTGAAAAAGTTAATATTTCATAAACTAAAATATATGACAAGTGCACAATGAACTGCATTAGAATGGGAAAAACTGATTGAAAAATGTCGTACCAGAAGGTGATTTGTCAATTTTGCAATCATGAAGTGCATTCGCCCTTATCCTGCAGAACACAAAAACCCTACCTTTGCAAACAGTGTAGAACCAGATCCCCAGCTGATCAAGATAAATCTACACTGTATCATTCTGTTTGTATTGAACAAAAATATTATATTCAGCAATTTGTTTGGCTGATAGTCAGAAATGGGGGTGGCTAAAGGGGTACCTTGGCAAACAGTGCAGGTCCAGATAAGACACCACAGAATGCTGCGTCTGATCAGGGTCTGCACTATTTGCTAACAGAATTTGCTGTCAAAAATAGAATAAAAACGAAAAAATAGGCCTACCAGCCCTTTTATGACAAATGAACTTATCCATGTCCACTAGTTAAACAAAGACTGGCAGCAACAAAAATAACAATTCACCCCCCCCAAACATAATTCTAACGATATTTATCCCGTTTCTGAGCCATCTACAAACACTTTTCAGGATTAGATCTTTATGGTGCTTGTTAGAATAGCTAATGTTCTGGGACCAGTTGGTCAAAGCATCGTTAGTTTAACGAACTCATTAGTGGTCAAACTGTTAACTGTTCTTGTAATTACAATATCTAATACTCTGGTATTTTTGCTGAAGGATGTGAGCAGCTATTTTTAAATCAAGCAGGATATTTAACCCTTATGCAGCTGAATGAATTAACTTAGCCACACTAATGACTGATTATCAACCAATCAAATTACTTAATATAAAAATGTATTTGTTCAATTTACAAACTGCACGGCAAACAGTGTAGATCCTGATCTACACTGTTTGCGAAAATGGTTGTCTTGTTCAGCAGAATAAGGGATAAGCTACCCACTGACTGTATTTCAAACACAGACTCAACAACAATGGACATAATTCATCTGTTAACAGCTATCCCATTTACCATCTATAATATTTGAACTGTCAACACATATTCCTATATACACAGGCAACTTTTCAACTCATCCTATGACATCAGATATTCTATACTCATTTATCCTCTTTGTCTTGTACAGGTCGAGTGAGTAGATAAAAATCACAGATCTTGGAATGGAGAGATCCCATGAATATTAAGATGGAATAAAACCTGAGCTATCATCATCGCCCTGAAGAAAAGAAAAGTTACAATACGATAAATATATAAGTCACAAAAACAGAAAAAAAAAAACATGAAATTAAGGGAATACAAGGATACTTTAACCCTTGTCCTGCTGAATAGTTAAATATGCCACATCCACTACTGATTATTAGTCAATCAGATTACTTGATGCAAATTATTGCCACAAATTCATTAACTGGGTGGCAAACAATGAAGATCCTGATCAGAAGGAGCCATCTGATCTGGATCTACATTTTTTCAAAGATAAGGCACATCCGGGCTCAGCAGGAAAAGGGTTAAATACGCCGCCATTTGAACATTCAAAGCACTGGTGGGCCAATTGTCTCGGAGTACTGGCTGGATGGAATGGTCCTGACTTAGATCATTTCATTTAAGCTTTAAATTCCTGTATTTCATGCAAACAGTGTAGACCCAGTTCAGACACTACATTATATGGCATCTGATCTGGGTTTAACATCATTGATTGCTAGTATCCAAGCATATGAGCCCAGTTCAAGTTCTAAAAGACATTTTAACCCTTTTTATACCAAATGAAATCTTCCTCCTTATATATAGCAGGAGTCCATTTCAAAATTTAGGGGTGTCAGGTTGCATTTTCTTCAAAATCTATTTGTAAACTGGCTGAAAGCTTTGCAAACAGTGTAGGCCCTGATCAGTGTAGGCATTCTGCGGTGTCTGATCTGGGCTTGCACTATTTGCCAACTACCCCTTTTGTGGTTTCCGGTACAAAACAGGTTAAATATGCCACCATTTAAACAGTCAAAGTACATGTACTGGTCAATTGTCTCCGAGTATGGGTTGGATAAAATGGTCCTGACTTAGATCGTTTCATTTAAGCCTTAAACTCCTGTATTTCATGCAAACATTGTAGACCCAGTTCAGACACTACATTATATGGGCCCCGTCAAGCAATTTTGGTACTTATCGCCTATGCGAGCAGCGAAGGTTCAGGCGAGCCTGAGCATCCCATCGTTCTGCAGCGTCTGATCTAGAATAAGGCGTCTGATCTGGACCTGCACTGTTTACCAAGGTACCCCTTTAGGGGTTTCCCAGATACAATGGGTTACTAACCTTCACCTGGAATTTATACATGGCCAGCAATAAGTCACATGATAAACAACTGACAAAAAAAATCACTTTTGGAAACAAAAGGTGGCTTTCAAAGTATCTGAACCCATTTATAAATGTTGGTTTGTCTATTTTATACTGAATGAGTTCTTTCATTTAAGGGGAATGGATACACCTTCAGGGGAGGCAACTCCTGCAAAAGTATTTTTGTCTCCCATGTCAATAGGGGTCAACTCTTAAAGGAAAGAATTTGCTGTTGTTGAGCAGATTCTTTCCTTTAAACGTAGACCGCTTTTTCAGTGGGACAGCATTTGTAGAAAAGCAAAAAGTCAACTCCATCTGACAAATGGCAGAAAAATTTGACAGGTGTACGCCATTCCCCTTAATATACTGAATGAGTTTATTTTCAATTTTATGGGTGTCATACTGAATGATACTCCTAGCTTCATTCTTGCCCTGATCATTCCCTTCATTAGCCTACACTGTTTGCAACTTTTTGGGTTTCCTTCTAAAACGGGTTAAAGGACACAATCTGTGCCCAGATTTGACCCCTCTGGAAGCATATTCTCTCCTTAAACAGCAACCTCTAAGTTAATTCCTATAGTTCTAAGTATATTCACTGTAATGAAAAAAGGCATTTTGAAAACCATTAACCCATCTTGTAATGGAAACCCACAAATGGATAGTTGACAAACAGTGCAGGCTCAGGTCAGACATGTCTGATCAAGGCCTACACTGTTTGCAAAATTTTCAGCCAATTTCCAAAAGGTTTTTAAAAGGAAAACACAACCTGACAACCCTAAATTTCGAAAAGGACTCCTGTTATATATAAGGAGGAAGATTCCATTTGGTACAAAAAGGGTTAATAATTAATGAATTTCCCAATTTTGAACAACTAAGTACTACATAACTGGATCCTGATTAATATGTGTTAGTTCTGTTGATGATTATGCATCATGAAAACACACCTATATAATTTTGACCCCCTTGAACCCCACTTTTATATAGTAAAACTGGGGTTTCCGGGGGTATACCTTATTTTTCTTATTTCTGCTCTAAAATATAGATTGTGGGTACTCATTAGAACCGCCTCGATGTTCCGCCCCCGCCCATAGGGGCTTGAAGAAATATATGGGCTGCACGATGCTTCCACGCAGAGCTGAATCCGGCCCGCACACTAGTACTGGTAAACCGCTTAGAGGATCTAAGCCTGTCCAGGAACCCCGGGGCGAGGCGGACCGTCCATGCTAATAAACCCTATTGGTTTCATTGGGCGACAGGGCTTGAGATGTTATTTCATCTCAATGTCGGGTAAAAGTCCCACAAAATTGGAAGCAACGTCTCCAAAATGACCTTTACAGTGTTGACGGGGACGTTAAACTTCAAATCAAACAAAACCGCCTCGATGAGGCGGTTCTAACGAGTGCCCACAATCTATATTTGGAGCAGAAATAAGAAAAATATCACAATTTTTAATCATAAAATTTTCATTTTTTCGGCGATTAAGGTGGCAATGTATTTGTATAGGCCTGTTTGCGTAATGTGATGATTATGACAAGCTTTAGGTGTGCAATTCGGTTCATTACATAAACATGTAATCAACATAGGGTGTAACTTAATGCAGTTTACTGCAAAGATGGAGAAGGGCAGTTGTCAGTTTCTGGCGAAAGAATGTGCACTGTACTGGTTAACTGCTTACGTATAAGCTTGCCCAGGAAAAGTGTGGATAGGTAAAATGACCGGCTCAAAAATGACCTAAATAGTGTTGACTGGGCTGTTAAACTCCAAAACAAACAAACAAAACTGCAAAGATGGCCAGCCCTTGCCCATTAGGGCTTGGAGAAATAGATTGGGCTGCATGATGCTTCCAAGCAGAGCTGAAACCAACCACACATGAGTACTGGTAAACTGCTTCGGAGGTCCAAGCCTGACTGAGGTAAAGTGGTGCGAGTTGGATTTTTTTTTTTTTTTTTTTGGTTTGGGTTTTACGGCCCTTTCAAGATTATTTCACTCATATCGAGCCGATCGTTAATCAGAGGTGGGCGAAAACCGGAGTACCCGGAGAAAAACCACCTGACCTTCCGTTGCAGAACTTGGCGTCTCACACGTGGCCCGAGCGAGGCTCGAACCTACGGCGGTGAGAGACCTAATGACTAAGAGTCAGCGCTCTTATCCACTAGGCCACGGAGGCCCGACGGTGCGAGTTGGATATAAACCATATTGGTTTAATAATAAATTCATTGGGCAGCAGGGTTTTATATGTCATTTCATCTCAATATCTTTCCTTTAACCCATTTAGTACCAGAAACCCAGAAACCAGTATTTGGCAAATAGTGCAGGCCCAGATCAGACGCCGCAGAATGCGGCGTCTGATCAGGGCCTACACTGTTTGCAAAAAGTTAAGCCATTTTCTGGATTAATTTTGAAGAAAACACAACCAGACACCCCTAAATTTTTAAATGGACTTCTGCTAAATGTAAGGAGGAAGATTCCATTTGGTACAAAAAGGGTTAAGAGTAGATCCCTATTGATAAGGGAGACAAATTTTTTTTGTAGGCATTGCCTCCCCTGAAGGTGTATCCATTCCATTTATTACATGTTTTGTTTGAGTTCATCAACACTCATTAGGACATATTTGGAACACTGCTTCCAATTTTATGAGACTGAGATTAACGCATTTAGTACCAGAAACCCCAAAACTGGTGCCCTGCCAAATAGTGCAGGCCCAGATCAGACACTGCAGAACGCGGCGTCTGATCAGGGCCTCCAATGTTTGCAAAAAGTTAAGCCATTATCCAAATCAGTTCTGAAGAAAACACAGCATGACACCCCTTAATTTTGAAATGGACTCCTGCTATATATAAGGAGGAATATTCCATTTGCTACAAAAAGGGTTAAATGAATTCTCAAGCCCTACTGCACAAAGTAACCCCTAGAAATGGTTAGACTCACACCACTATTCCTGGGCAGACTTTGACCTTAGCAGTTTACCAGTACTGAAGCTCAGTCCGTTTCAGCTCCGCCCCGAAGTACCATACAGCACCATCTATTTCTCCAGGCCTTTTATTAAAGGTAAACTATCACTCAAAACCATAGACCCATAAAGAAAACACATCCATGTGTGGCATATACCTCTGTATTGTATGGCTTAAAAGCTGGATTTTTCGGATATAAATTGATATTCTTTCTTCTCTGAAATAGGCATACATTGTGAGTGCTTGTTAGGACAGTTTCACAGTCAGATTTATCTGTTTTTGTTTCCAAGATATCTTGCTTACACAGTTCAAGTGAGGAATTGTTCGAAGGGCCGTAACACAGGAACAAAATTTCAGATTTTTTTTTTTCAAAAGTTGATAATGCTGTCTATTCATCATCCCCTCAGCCTATCAAGTTTCAATAGAGTAGCTCAAATAGTTTTTTAGTTATTTTGTTTACAAAGTTTAAATGACCAAACTGTCAAAGGGCCATAACTCAAGAAACTAGAAATGTGTCAATACAACATAGATGCCCCTGCCCAGAGGCCCACCTCACCCCAAAAAAAAAAAATATGCTGCAACAGCTGTCATATACAAACTCATCTGAAAAAGTGTTCTTAAAGTCATTGGCATAGCTTGGGGTATTGCCAATTAAACTGTTGAAAAAATATATGTAATCATACCAAATATGAATTCAATCCATCAAATTGTTTAGAAAATATGAGTTCTTAAAAACTTAACATTAAAAACTTCTCCTCAGTCTACGACCTGGTATTTTGAACAACTGGGCCCAGCTTCTTTCTTCGAGACAGAGACACAGCTATTCTGGCAACAGTTTTACCCAAATGTTTGTTACAGTGCCTGCGCCCATCAGGCCTTACAGAAATAGATTGGTCTGCATGGTGCTTCCACACAGAGCTGAAACCAACCAAACAGGAGTACTGGTAAACCACTCAGAAGATCTAAGCCTGCCCAGGCAAAGTGATGAGAGTCAGACCATTCCTAGTTATACACCCTAGTGGTTTCTTTTGGCAGCAGGGCTTGAGATGTCATTTCATCTCAATGTCATGCAGAAATCCCACAAATCTAATCATTAAAATGACCTAAATAGTGTCGGTGGGCGTGTTAAACCTCAACTCAAACAAACTGGTTGCTACAAAAAAACAACAAAGCATATAACTACTTGCATAGAAAACCTTCCACAAACACCTCTTCTGGCAAAAAGCTCCTCCTACTTAACATATGATCAACAGTACACACTTGTGATTCTAGCTACTGGCGTGGTGTTAATACATCTTAGAACATATACCCCTTTAAACCCAACTTTACTGTATTTATCCTGAATATATAGACACTACTTTGTGAGCCATATTTAGTATTTATTGAATTATCCATTATATATCTTGGCCACAAAAATGTTTTTAAAAATATTTTTGCATACAGGAAAACAGGGTGGACTCAGATCAGACTGCTCCTAGAAGAGCAGTCTGATTTGGGCCCACACTGTTTGCAAAAAATGAATTTTAAGGACAAAGCAGGCAGAAATTGTCGTGAACAGAAATTGTTGTGATTGGCATGTTATGGGATAAACCATGCTATATCCAAAAACCTGTTTCACTGAACAGTGTTATAAAGAGGCTGTGGTGCAAATCTTTCTCCTCAATTTAAGAAATTTTTATAAGCACTATAATCATAGCCCCAGAAAAAAGGGGATATCCACATATTATTTTTCTTTATTTCTACACAAAACATTTTGAGGGTACTTATTAGAAGTGGATCACGGAGGTGCTTCTAATGAGTACCCATAACCTATGTTTTCGTGCAAAAATAAGAACAAGAATTCCACGAAGGCTATGTCACACCTGTGGGGGACTCTTACATTAGGGTGAAAGCTAGGGTGGTAGCAAATGTTGACGGCTTGATGAACGGACAGACGGAAAGTTCAACCCCTATGTCACTTCATGCTTAAAGCAAGCGCGACAAAAATATCAGTACTTTAATCTATGGTGAAATAAGTACCTCATCTGAAGCTATGTATAATTTAATGTCTTTCTGCTGCTACAAATGATTATATGCTTTAATTGAGCCCCTCCAAGCGAATTTGTGTCTTCGAGCATTCCGTCATGACAAATTTTAACTGCGCAGGCCCAGCCATTCAAAGGGGCCAGGGATATGGCTTTCTGTCTGAAGGTTCTTCTTGATTCACTGCTTGTATGATCGAGCAGCGAAGGTTCTGGCGAGACTGCGCGGATGCGCAGGCTCGCTTGAACCTTCGCTGCTCGCATAGGCTGTAAGTACCAAAATCGCTTGACGGGGCCCAATTAATGCTACATGTAAATTAGGTTTATTTTGTACATGAATGGTTTTATTAAAGTTAAAATATGTTTCAATGATGATAAGAAGCTCCTGGTTTATACATGGTATAGCAGCACAAATATGTACCTTTATTCCATGTTATGGTAAAACTGAGAACCTAAGTAAGCTGTGACACTTCTTTATACATTTGACATTTTTTGTAGAGCTGAAACAAAAATGACTTGAAATAACCAAACATCAATAAATCCGCTCTATGAGATAAACTTCATTTACTCATACAAAATAATGAACAAACAAATTATCATTTACTCAGTCCAGCCTCAGTGGTTAAGTCAGAAACCTGTCTGATTGCTGATTAGGACATTATGAAAACACACCTATATAATTTTGACTCCCTTGAATCCCACTTTTATATAGCAAAACTGGGGTTCACAGGGGTAAATCTTATTTTTCTTATTTCTACTCTTAAATATAGATTGTGGGTAATCTATATTTTGAGCAGAATTAAGAAAAATATATCAATTTTCATCTTGAAATTCTCTTTATTTCAGCGGTAAAGTTTACAACATATTTGTATAGACGTGTTTTCGTAATGAGGTGGCTGTTTTGTGCAGACTGATCATGAAATCCTTTCAATGTCAATTCTCTTTGTACATCAATTCAAGAAGGGCAATGTCAGTTTCTGACAAAAGAGTGTGCACTGTACTGATTAACTGCTTATGTATCAGCCTGCTCAGGAAAATTGTGTGGATATGTAATTGACCGACTGGACATTACTTAAATGGAGTTGTCTGTGTTGTTAAACTCAAGAACCAAAGGTCATTTAGTCAAAAAAAGAAATGGATAATCATATTGACCCATATATACACCTAGTGTCCCAAAACTTGGGCAAAACTTGTAGAACCTGATCAGATACCATATGCCACATATGATCAGGGTCTAAACTGTTTGCTTTGAGCATGGCTGACAAACTCTTTCTTGACCATATTCATCATGCTGTAATTAGCCCACACCAGCACACTTTCAAAAAGTATATATGGCACCAATTTAGAGCACAAGGCCCAGTCGTTCAAAGCAATGTTAGCTTAACGAGCTCGTCAGTGGTGAAAATATTAACTGTTCCAGCAAGTACAATATTTAATATAGTGGTATTTTTGCTAAAAAAATGAGAGCGGCTTTTGCATTTGCATTTGCAAAAGCCTCTCACATTTTTTCAGCAAGAATATTAGCATATTTGCCATATTAAATGATCAAAGTTTTAACGGTATGTACACTAACAACATCGTTAGTTTTGAACAACTGGCCCCAAGACTTTGCAGGCTACTGAAATTGAAACAGTGCTAAAAGATTGCACTAACATCAATTATTACAGTTTTGTGATAAAGAGGACCAACTTGCTGACTAGTATTTTTTAACCCTTATCTTGCTGAATATTCAGTTCAGCCACACCCATTTCTGACTTTGAACCATTCAGATTACTTGATGTGTGTGTGTGTGTAAATTCGGGTTTAACGTCGCTTTCAACAATTTTTCAGTCATATCACGACAGTATCTGGTTGTGACAGGGACCTCAATGCTCACTTTTATAGTGCTGCCTCACTGAAGTATCATGTCCCAGACACATTACATGATACCACACCCAGTCACATTATCCTGACACTGGGTCGACCAGTCGTAGCTCTACCCCGTAAATCTGATTGCCAAGCAAGGAGCAGCTAGTACCATTTTTAACGAATTCGGTATGTCGCGGCCCGGGATCGAACCCGTGACCTCCCGTTCCCCATAGCGGACACTCTACCAACTGAGCTATTGGGGCCGTAAAATTACTTGATGTAATTTACTGCTACAAATTCATAAATTGAATGCCAAACAGTGTAGATCCTGATCAGATGGCTTCTTCAGAAGCCAGCTGATCTGGATCTACACTGTTTCCGAAGATAGAGCTTGTCGTGAACAGCATGATAAGAGTTAGAGAACCTTCTTGTATTAAAACCCATATATGAAAATCGAATCTCCCACTTAATAAAGTTTGGAGTGCTACACTTCCAATTATAGGGGTGCTAGGTTTGTTTTGTTTGTGAA
Source organism: Lucinisca nassula (assembly GCA_963580285.1). Lineage (NCBI taxonomy): Eukaryota > Metazoa > Mollusca > Bivalvia > Lucinida > Lucinidae > Lucinisca > Lucinisca nassula. Next base: position 14,657,805 of record OY757010.1, read on the forward strand.
GTGTTTTGCAAGAATGTATGTACTACCAGCAAACAGTGTAGACCCAGATTAGATGCCACATTTTGCGGCATCTGATCTGGATCTGCACTGTTTGCCCATGTCCCGAAAAAGGGCAGCTAGGCATTTAAGGGTTAACATATATATGCTCCATAAGCCAACTTTAGACTTGTTCGGTTTAACTTAACTTGTTCAAAGTTGGTATTATAAGAAGCATATGATTGCACCTGACTAGTGCTAAATAGAATGACTTTCTAGGGCATGTTTTCAAGATTAACTCTGGTCCTGCTGAGCCTTGAAACAATGTAGATCTAGATCAGATGGCTTCTGAAGAAGCCATCTGATCAAGATCTACATTGTTTGTCGTTCAGATTGTGAAATTGTTGCAATAATTTGCATCAAGTGAAATGATTGGTTGATAATGAGTAGTGGGTGTAGCATATTTAAATATTCAGCAGGACAAGGATTAAAATAAAATGTTGATGCACACTGTAGTCTTTAGCATGGTGAATATGACATGTTAAAAAACTGAGAAGAGATTTTTATAGAAAGTTTGTGAATAGTATTCCTGCCTATCCTTATCTAAAGAAAAGAAAATTCAAAATACATTTCACATTGCTATCATTTATCAAGTTGTTGCGAGAGCCATAGATCAGGATAATACTAATATACATATCGGTGTATTATTATGTACAACAGTTCACGTCATTTAAATTTCATTTTAAGGTAAATGTTCAACAAGGGGGTTTCTGATTTGTTTGTTTTTATTGGAGTTTAATGGCCCAGTCAACACTATATAGGTCATTTTTGAGCCGGTCAGTTTACCTATCAACACTTTCCTGGGCAGGCTTATACGTTTGTTTGATTTGAGGTTTAACATCCCCGTCAACACTGTAAAGGTCATTTTGGAGACGTTGCTTCCAATTTTGTGGGACTTTTACCCGACATTGAGATGAAATGACATCTCAAGCCCTGTCGCCAAATGAAACCAATAGGGTTTATTAGCATGGACGGTCCGCCTCGCACCGCGGTTCATGGACAGGCTTAGATCCTCTAAGCGGTTTACCAGTGCTAGTGTGCGGGCCTGATTCAGTTCTGCGTGGAAGCATCATGCAGCCCATATATTTCTTCAAGCCCCTATGGGCGGGGGCTCAGGCTTATAAGCAGTTAACCAGTACAGTGCACATTCTTTCGCCAGAAACTGACAACTGCCCTTCTTGAATCAGCGGAAGGGAGAGAATGATCGTAGAAACATTTCATTAGCACAACACATTGGTGTACTAAAATGGCATCTTTCATATCTCTAGAATTAGCACTTTTCAGATGATTTTTTTTTTATATTCTTCCTATTTCTAGTCCAAACTCAGAATGTGGGTACTCATTAGAACAGCCTCAATGAGGTGATTTATATGAGTATCCATTCAGAGCAACAATACGGAAAATTGAGTATACCCCTGTAAACCCCACTTTTGTTTATATAAATGGTCATTTTTCTATATACAGTAAAATTCCTATGTTAAGACCACCTTTGGGACTGTTCAAAAGTGGTCTTTAAGACCACTTTTGAACAGTTCCAAGGGTGGTCCCTGACCAGAGGACATCATGTGCAGGAAATTCAAAGAAAGAATAACTGCACCCTTCTAAATAAGCTTTTAAAAGCAGAATTAGTCTTAATTTTAGGTGGTCTTAATAGCGGAAACTTACTGTTTTAAAAGAATCTATAAAATATGGGATCCATCTTTAAAGCTTGTAATAGCCAGAACTGTGTTGTAATGAAGAGTGTTATAAAGGGGTTGTGGTATAGTCTCCCTTAGAAAAACAAGGCACTCAGGTGTAGCAATACAGCTTCAGACAGGATTATCAGTCTTAAATATAATGCTCGGATTAACATTATGTTGAATTAAATGCTTTAAATTTTGAAATCTTTATACTGAAAATTAAACACAATCAGCACAAAGGAAATTGCATAAGAGATTTAATCATATTAAATCAAGATCAAGACCCATGGAGACCTGATGCCATATTGAACATAGTGACAAACAATAAATATCACAATTTAAGAGGAATGGGAACACCTGGCAGATTTTTCAGCCATTTTTTAAAAGGAGACAACTTTCTGGACTTCCTGTTCGCTTTTCTATTAGCCCTGTCCCATTTGAAAAGGGGTCTACTCTTAAAGGAAAGAATTTGCTCCTCAGGAGCAAATTCTTTCCTTTAAGAGTTGACCCCTATTGACATGGGGGAAAAAATACTTTTGCAGCAGTTGCCTCCCCTGAAGGTGTTTCCATTGCCCTTTAACTGGAGCACAACAAATCCTACAAATTGACATGTAGAACTAAACAAGACTTAGAACAGCCTGCATATCCTCATGGCCTCGGCCCAGCTGCTCGAAGTATCAATAGCTTAATGAGCTTGTTAGTGATCAAATTGTTAACTCTTTTAGCAAGTACAATATCTGATATTATACTTTGGTATTTTTGCTGGAAAAATGTGGGTAGCTTTTGCAGTTAAAATTTTGATCATTTAATATGGCAGATATACTTATATTTTTGCAGAAAAAATGTGAGTAGGCTTTGCATATAGAAAAGCTACTAACATTTTTTTCAGAAAAAAGAAGAAGATATTTTTGCTTAATAAAAGCACGCTAACACTGCATGATACCCCACCACTGCAAGATAATATGGTTATAGCCTTGCCCATAATAGTGGTACTTTTAAGTGTTATAGTTATCTGTAAAACTTCACTAAGGCATTCAATATAGTAAAGGAACTACATACATGTATATCAAAAGGGCAGATAATACAATAACCAGAAAAGCAGAGTGACTGTCCTTGGCAATAATATGTGTCCTTTAGTGTTTTAAAATTTGAAGAAAATCCATGAAAAGATTCTTAAGTTATTGATCGCAAACTCCAAAAAAAATTGTGAGAAATTAATCAAGTTATCGGTCGGAAATGGTGTGGATGGACGGACGAACGGACAGACACCGGAGGGTATATTATAATACCCCAGCACTATCATGTGATGGGGTATAACAAAAAGAAGAAAAGAAAAAAAAAGTCATTCCCAATATAAACATGTAGGCACAATTTGAAAAAAAAAATGTGAAAAATTAATCAAGTTATTGGTCGGAAATGGTGGGGATGGACGGACGGACGGACGTTCTCACGAACGGATACTTAAGTGGCTAGGCGTCGGCATATTGACTACTTAAGCGGCAAATTCTCTTAAGCGGCAAGCCACCTAAGAGCGAATTTTTGCCACTTAAGTACCCAAATAACGGAATAAACCCCATTTGGACCTACGAATATATACTTAAGTGTCAAAATGTCCAAATTTTTTGCCCCCTAAATGTCGTTTCGTTGGTGCGGACAGACGGACGGACGGACGGACAGACACCGGAGGGTATATTATAATATCCCAGCACTATCGTGTAATGGGGTATAACAAAAAGAAGAAAAGGAAAAAAAAAAAAAAAGGTAAAAAAAGGAATGAAAAACAAAAAATGAGAAAAAAAAAACGAAAAAAAAAAAAAAAATTCATTGCAAAAAGAAAGAAAAGAAAAATAAACGGAAAAGAAAGAAAAGAAAAAACGAGAAAAAAAGGAAAAAAAAAAGAAGAAAATTCCATTCCTCCACGGGGGTTTGAACTCACGCCCCTCAGATTCATAGCACAAATTAATCCAGTTATTGGTCAGAAATGGTGGGGACGGACGGACGGACAGACACCGGAGGGTATATTGTAATATCCCAGCACTATCGTGTGATGGGGTATAACAAAAAGAAGAAAAGGGTGAAAAAAAAAGGGAAAAAAAAGGAATGAAAAACCAAAAATGAGGAAAATTAAAAAAAATAAAAAAAAATAAATTCATTGCCAAATGAAAAAGAAAGAAAAAGAAAAAAGAAAAAAGAACACAAAAAAAAAAGAAAAGAAAAAAACGAAAAAAAAAAAAAAAAAAAAATTTCCATTCCTCGACAGAGATTTGAACTCACGCCCCTCAGATTCATAGTCAACAATAGGATTTGTAGTCCAGCACTCTAACCACTACACTGGCAGTGATAATCAATATATTTCATAAATTAAAGGAATAAATGCGCAGAAACTATTTAATGGGAATTGTTAACGACCAATTTTTCGTTAAATGTTAACGCATTTTGTGTATTCATAATACAAAACCTGCTTATTATGGTCGTTTATACATCAGTGCAGTTTCATCCAAATATTCCATATAGTAAAGGAATAAGTCCCCAAAAACCATTTAATCGGAATTTTTAACGACCATAGTTCCGTTAAATGTTAATGTATTTTGCCCATTTACAATCCCAAACCACTCATACCCAATGCCAATGTGTATACAAAATTTGAAGAAAATCAGTGAAAAAATATTCAAGTTATTGATCGGAAACGCCCCAAAACCCCTTATTTTGAACTAAAAAGGGCCATAACTCTGTCAAATGTTAACGGATTTTGCCCATTAACAATCCCATACCACTCATTCCCGATATATACATGTATGCAAAATTTGAAAAAAATTCGTTAAAAATTACTCAAGTTATCGATCGGAAATGGTGCGGACGGACGGACGGATGGACGGACGGACGGACACCGGAGGGTATATCATAATACCCCGCCACTATCGTGTGGTGGGGTATAAAAAAACAACAAATGTAACATTTGCATATGCCAAAGCTACTCAATTTTTTTTAGCAAAAATAACAAAATTTTAGATATTGTACTTGCTAAAACAGTTACCAATTTAACCACTAACAAGCTTGTTAAGCTAACCGTAACGAGGCTTTGAACAACTGGACCTTGTTGCCAAACTCACCTGCAGTTGCTAATGCTTGTGAAGGGTGGGCCCCTGAGGGTGCACCTGCTGCCTTCTGTTTTAACATGGTCCAGTCAAACACATAATCATACTGATAGTTCAATGTTCGGAATAAAATTCGGAACAATTGTCGGAGGTACATGTAATCTGGAGCTTCTTCAAACCGTAAACCTCGGCAGTAATTTAAATACATTGCAAATTCTGCTGGATAACCCTAAAAACAGAAAGGTAATGAATGTTACTCAAAATAAGGATGATGGAGAAGCAATTTATATTTTTTAACACAGTCTTTAATATGAGTTATAAACTTATTCCACTTACATGTGTCGCGGATACCGGGAATATAATATTAAGTTTCTGTGTATATTTTAATTTCTTATGTATTTTCCTGTTTTCTAAATTTTTATCATATTTTTAAGCACTTCGAGTTCTTTTGGAGATAAATAATTCTCAGGCTAATAAAGCACACTACTTAAGTGACTTTGACGTCTAATGACATTAGTTTAGATGACGATGGGTTCCCGAAATTGACGTCTTTGCTAAGGACTGAAGAAAACTAGAGGGACAGTAAACAGCATCAATGAGACCAGAGGAATCTTACAGTTTGCAGAGTAAATTCCTAAATATTACAATGAGCAGAGACAAATATTTCAGCTTAAAAGTAAGATAAACTCGACTTCTAATCATTTTACACATTTATTTTATGACAATGTGGCAAATACAGCTTTTATTGTGAAGTTTGCTCTCCCTCTATGTCTTTCACCACAAGATAATCATTAATCAGATATGAGGGAAGGAAAACCCCAACAAAAAACACCTGACCTTCCAATTCCATTGCAGTTCTTGGCATCTCAAGGTCAACACTCTAAACTACTAGTTAGATATTGGTGACCTTGACTTACAGGTACTTTTTTTAAGGTCACACAAGTGCAAAAATTGTCGAATTTTAGCTTAATAGCAATACATGTATTTTTTATATTTATGCTCAAGGGCAGTTTGTCCCATGCAGCCTAAATTTGAACTCGACATAGACTGTAAGCCCCTCCTGGATATTTCCAAGTTTGATGAAGATCAAATCAGAAATGGCCGAGAAAAAGTGGAGACGTCGTTTCCCCAATATAAGTCTATGGAACCTTTGTGTTTCCATGGCAACCACAGTTCTGATCAAAACTGGTCCAAAAACTAATGCAGCCAATCCCCCAACCCAGTGATGTTGCACATAAAATTTGATTGGGATTGGCCAGCTAGTCACTTAGATATTCCAGTTCAAAGGTGTGGACGCCGGACAAACGACGGACAACGAACTGACGCCGGATGCCTACCTATACTATAAGCTCACCTTGTGAGCCTTCGGCACAGGTGAGCTAAAAGATCAGATCATAAATGGCTGAGAAAAGCTGGAGACACCATTTTTTACATATTTATGCTCAAGGGCAGGTAACTCCAAAGCTGTTTGTTCCATGCAGCCCAAATTCTAACTCGACGTAGACTGTAAGCCCCTCCTTATTATGTGCAAGTTTGATAAAGATCGGATCAGAAATGGCTGAGAAGAAGTGGAACCTAGTTTCCCCATTATAAGTCTACGGGAAAATTTTTCACACTCAAGGGAATGTAACTGAAAAACCGCTGGTCAGATTCAAACCAAATTCGAACTCCTACAAGATTTTATGCTTGTCCTTGTTTATGAGAAGTTACAAAAAGATCAGATCATAAACAGCTGAGAAAAGCTGGAGACCGCATTTTCACTTATATTTATAATCAAGGGCAGGTTACTCCAAAGCTGTTTGTCCCGTGCAGCCTTAATTCGAACCCCACATAGACTGTAAGCCCCTCCTAGTTATCTGCAAGTTTGATGGAGATCGGATCAGAAATAACTGAGAAAAATTGGAGACGTTGTTTTCAACCATTATACGTCTATGGGAAAATTTTTCACGCTCAAGGGGATGTAACTGGAAAACCGCTGGTCAGATTCAAAGCAAATTCGAACTCGTCCGAGATTTTATGTTTTCCTCGTTTATGAAAAGTTACAAAAAGATCAGTTCATAAACGGCTGCGAATAGCTGGAGACACCTTTTTTCACATATATTTATACTCAAGGGCAGCTAACTCCACAGGTGTTTGTCCCGTGCAGCCCAAATTAGAACTCAACCTAGACTGTAAGCCCCTCCTGGTTATCTGCAAGTTTGATAAAGATCGGATCAGAAATGGCCGAGAAAAAGTGGAGACATCGTTCTCCACATTATATGTCTATGGAACCTTTTTGTGTCCATGGCAACCAGAATTCCAATCTGATCAGCCCAAAAACCTTATGGAGCCTTTCCCCCTACCTGATGATGCTTCTCATGAAATTTGATCAAGATTAGCCATGGGGTATTAGAGATATACTTATTTGAAATTGTTTACGGACGCACCCACGGACAGATGCACTAACGCACGAGGGCACGCACGACGGACAAAATGTGATCACAAAAGCTCACCTTGTCACTATGTGACAGGTGAGCTAAAAATAGGCCTGACACTCCTTTTTATTATAATAAATTGACTTGTCCAACATATAACACAGCCCCCGCCCATAGGGGCTAGAAGAAATATATGGGCTGCATGATGCTTCCACGCAGAGCTGAATCCGGACCGCACACTAGTACTGGTAAACCGCTTAGAGGATCTAAGCCTGTCCAGTAACCGCGGTGCGAGGCGGACCGTCCATGCTAATAAACCCTATTGGTTTCATTGGGTGACAGGGCTTGAGATGTCATTTCATCTCAATGTTGGGTAGAAGACCCACAAAATTGGAAGCAACGTCTCCAAAATGACCTTTAGTGTTGACGGGGATATTAAACCTCGAATCAAACAATAACCAACATATAACAATGGAAGAGTCCACTAGTATACAATGGCTTAACAGTCCTCATCACTCCAACTTTTATATCTGGAAATATATTTTTATGCCAAACATAGATATTTAGCTTTTAAAGCTCCAAGATGTAAGCATTGAATGTACAGGGTTGTTCTGACATATACTCACTTTACATAACACTTCCACTGGTGTTGACATTTTTTTCTCACTAATTTTCTCGTATTTCTGTTTCTTTGTAGCTGCCTGAAACAGGACCACAATACAGTGAATACCAAAGCCCATTTCGTCAATAGAAAAACTATTAACACCTAGGCCATATTGCAAAGTGCAACCTGAGTATCCGTAATGATAGCATCTATACCAAACACTGTAGAGACATCTAAACCAAACACTGTAGAGAGACAAAACACCCAGTCAAATTTATGTACCAGTATATGGATACAGCATGGTAAGGAGAACTGAAGACTATTATGGGAGCTGTCACTGTAAGTGACCAATGCCCCCGTGGGAGCCAATTTTTAAGTATAAGAGATGTGTGAAGATTCATGAGGCTAGGTCAAATACTTTTGAAGTTATGGTCAAGGTTAAAGTTTTTGTGATGGACAGACAGACAGACAGACAGACAGACAGGTAGGTCAAAAACTATATGCCCCCAAAATCAAATATTATCTTGGGGGCATAAAAAACATGTTGTGGGTATTTAACAAATGCCCACATGTTTTGTTTGTTTGTATTGGAGTTTAACGGCCCAGTCAACACTATTTCAGGTAACTTTTTGGCCGGTCAGTTTACCTTTCCACACTTTTCCTGGGCAGGCTTATACGTAAGCGGTTGACCAGTACAGTGCACATTCTTTCGCCAGAAACTGACAACTGCCATTCTTGATTCAGCGGAAAGGAGAGAATGACCATAGAAAAGATTTCAAGATCAATCTCAACGAATGAATGCAGCCGACTCCGGCAGGTATTGAACCCGCTTTCTCCTGATCACCAGTCACACGTGCATCCGACTAAGCTACCGAGGCCGGCGCCCACAACATGTAGTTCTATGAATCAAATAGGAAAAGTATCCCTAAACTATCCTTTCTACTCCACAAATGGAGTTGTGATTATTGCTAATGTAACATTGAAATAACGGATAACATTTTTTTAATTCTTTATACGTTATGCTGTACAACTTTGGTACAAATGGAATCTTCCTCCCAGATGAGCATTTATACTGGCATACTGGGCAGTACCAGTGAGATTCTTGTCTTCTCTGTAAGGTATGGTCTGGTCCGACTATCTCTGTAGTTCTTGGATAAAAGCAATGCTCACTGATAAAAGAATACAATTTTTTATTTACTCTGTACTTTTGTATTATCAGATAGATGCCAGGCCCCCGCCCATCATTTCGTTGCCGGATCATTACAGGGTCACTGATGAGGCTTTATTAGCCGAAACTACGTAGTATGACCCATCTTCTTTCTTATGAACATTTTCATTGCTCTTAAAGGAACTCTTTTTTGATTTTTAATTGAAGAAATAGATGGGCTGCACAATGCTTCCATGCAGAGCTGAAACTGACTGCACATGAGTACTGGTAAACCGCTTAGACGCACTAAGCCTGGCCAGGCTCATAAACCCTATTGGTTTCATTGGGCGACAGGGCTTGAGATGTCATTTCATCTCAATGTCGGGTAAAAGTCCCACAAAATTGGAAGCAACATCTCCAAAATGACCTATACAGTGTTGACGGGGATGTTAAACCTCAAATCAAACAAACAAAAATCAGATAGATGCCATGGAGTATCATAAACTACTTCCAAAGCATACCATAATCTATGTTTTCGAGGAGAAATATGAAGAATAATGCATACCTTTCTAGACCCAACTTCACCCTATATATTGAATGATTTTGCTTAAGAGGAATGGGAACACCTGGCACAATTTTCTGCCATTTTTCAACTGGACTTTCTGTACGCTTTTCTGTAAGCCCAGACCTACTGAAATTGGGGTCTACTCTTAAAGGAAAATATTTGCTCCTCAGGAGCAAATTCTTTCCTTTAAGAGTTGACCCCTATTTACATGGGAATCAAAATTACTTTTGCAGGAGTTGCCTCCCCTGAAGGTGTTCCCATTCACCTTCATCCTCTTCAGAAACATATGTTGTGGGTACTTGTTAGAATCACCGAAATGAGGTTTTAATGAAGAAATAAGAAAATTTATCTTTTTATAAAGTATCCTTGTTATTACTCTGGAGTTAGGACAGATTTTGACTTCATATTCACAGTGTAACCTACTTTTAATCCCTGCCATGGTAAAGTTCCTCTATTGAAATACATGAGCACATATCCTAATGACTCCATGTCATCTCGTCTACTCTGTTCTATACCCAGATGAGCGTTTATACTGGCATACCGGGCAGTACCAGTGAGATTCTTATCTTCTCTGTAAGGTATGTGTTGTCTTGTCCGACTATCTCTGTATTTCTTGGCTAAGCCAAAATCTATTAAAAAGACCTGAAATGAAAGCAAAAAACAAATCAAGTACATGTACAGTAAAATTCAGCTATTAACCCTTCTCTTGCTGAATATTCATTTAAGCCACACCCATTTCGTTATATCAACCAATCAAATTACTTGATGTGACTTATTGCTACAAATTCATAAACTGAATGCCAAACAGTGTGGATCCTGATCAGATGGCTTCTTCAGAAGCCATCTGATCTGGATCTACTTTGTTTGCAAAGATAGGGGTTGTCGTGAACAGCAAGATAAGGGTTAAGACCACCTAAAATTAAGACTAATTCTGCTTTATAAAGGTTATTTATAAGGGCTCAGGAGCAAGTCAGATCAGGGTTTGCACTGTTTGCTGTGGCCTGTCTGTCCCCATTACAGTACATGCAGCTTCATAAGATGACTGTAGCAACTTCTGAAGATTCCTGAATAGACTGTGATTTAGTCTTTGTTGTTGCACACACTGACTTGCACCTTTTGTGTTGAAAGGCTCAATTTACACATTTCAGATGGGAAACCCCAAAAGGATATACTAGCATACAGAGCAGGTCCAGATAATATGTAGGGCCACCGCCCATCAGGGCTTGAAGAAATAGATGGGCTGCATGATGCTTCCACTCAGAGCTGAACTCGACCCTCACACGAGTACTGGTAAACCGCTTAGAGGATCTAACCTGCACAGGAAATGCGGTGCGAGTCAGCCTGTCCATGCATATAAACCCTACTGGTTTCATTGGGTGGCAGTTGTTGAGATGTCATTTCATCTCAATGTCAGGTAAAAGTCCCACAAAATTGGAAGCAACAACTCCAAAATAACCTTTACAGTGTTGACGGGGAAGTTAAACTTCAAATCAAACAAACAAAACCAGATAATATGCTCTCATCAGGACCTTCACTGTTTGCAAAACTTTCAAGTAATATCTGAATTGAAGTTTTACATTCCTCAACACTACTTTGGTCATTTTGGAGATGTTGTTTACAATTTTGTGGGATTTATACCCAAGCGACATCTCAAGCTCCAACACCCAAACAAACAAATATACGGTTTATATGCAGGGATGGTCGGACTCACACAACTTTGCCTGGGCAAGGTTTAGACCTTCTACATGGTTTACCAGTACTCATGTGCATCAGTCTCAACTCTGCGTGGAAGCCCCATGCAGCCCAATCTATTTCTACAAGTCCCAATTGGCAGGGGCCCTCAAGCAATATCTAAAAAAAAATTCTGAAGCTAACTCAACCTGACAGCTCTAAATTAACCCTTAACTTGCTGAATATTCATTTAAGCCACACCCATTTCTGTCTATCAACCAATCAAATTACTTGATGTAATTTATAGCTACAAATTTATAAACTAAATGCCAAACAGTGTAGATCCTGATCAGATGGCTTCTAAAGAAGCCATCTGATCTGGATCTACACTGTTTGCAAGATAAGGGTTAATATATATATTGATTGAGGCTTAAAATAGGTTAATCATTACACAATACACATCCTTTAACTAGTGATTTAGCAAAGGTGAATGGACTCAATTGAAATTATTTCTATTCTGTCATTTCAAAAAAAAAAAAAAAGCCCACAATTGACTTCCTGTTTGCCATTCTATAAAATTAGCAATTTCACCCACAAAGGAAAGATTTTGTTTGATTTGAGGTTTAACATCCCCGTCAACACTGTAAAGGTCATTTTGGAGATGTTGCTTCCAATTTCGTGGGACTTTTACCCGACATTGAGATGAAATGACATCTCAAGCCCTGTCACCCAATGAAACAAATAGGGTTTATTAGCATGGATGGTCCGCCTCGCACCACGGTTCCTGGTCAGGCTTAGATCCTCTAAGCGGTTACCAGTACTAGTGTAGTGTGACCGGCCCCGATAGCTCAGTTGGTAGAGTGTCCGCTCCGGGGAACGGGAGGTCTGGGGTTCGACCCCGGGCCGCGACATACCAAAGTCGTTAAAAATGGTACTAGCTGCTCCTCGTTTGGCACTCAGATTTACGGGGTAGAGCTAGGACTGGTCGATCCAGTGTCAGGATAATGTGACTGGGTGTGGTATCATGTAATGTGTCTGGGACATGATACTTCAGTGAGGCAGCACTATAAATGTGAGCATTGAGCTCCCTGTCGCAACCAGACACCGTCGTGATATGACTGAAAAATTGTTGAAAGCGACGTTAAACCCGAATTCACACACACACACCAGTACTAGTGTGCGGCCGGATTCAGCTCTGCGTGGAAGCATCATGCAGCCCATTTATTTCTTCAAGCCCCTATGGGCGCCACAAAGGAAAGAATAAGCTACTATAACTGCAGACAAGAAGTAATGAGGTTTATTCTGGGATGCCTCTTTTTTATCTCGCCATAAAATTGATGTTGTGGGTACTTGTTAGAACATAAGAAATATATGTTGTGGGTACTTGTATAACATAAAAATATGTGTTGTGGGTACTTGTTAGAATATAAAAACACAAGGCCCATGTGCCACTACGCTCACCAGTGCCCAGGCAGGCACTGCATACTGGCAGCCAAGTATGGTTTTACACGTAATTTATTGATTGTACAGTTTCCAAAATGAACCCCAATTCCCAAATAAGCACCCATGTGGACTCTGTATCTGAAATATCAGGCTTTTGATGAAGTGGAGGGGATGTGGCATGGACCCAAAGGAGCCCAGATTGGTATCACTGAATGCGTCTTATCATAAGGAACAAGAATACAGTCAAACTTCAATGGCTCGAACACCTTTGGGACCTCGAAAATCTGTTCGAGACGGGTAGTTCGAGCCACTGAGGGTTACTGTCAGGAGGCATAACGAGATACATTTTGACATCTTTTTGGTGTTCTATAATGAATATGTATGCTGTGTGTACTCATTAGAATCACCTCATCAAGGTGTACACACAGTACACACAGCATACATTTGCAAGATAAAAGACTAAAATCTCCTTAATTATCCCCCACTATTTCTTACATTGAGGATTACTCCTCCTTATCTAGAGCTCGGGCTTTTAACCCTTTTTGTACCAAATGGAATCTTCCTCCTTATATAGTGCAAGAGTCCATTCCAAAATTTAGGGGTGCCAGGTTGTGCTTTTATCAAAATTTATTTGGAAAATGGCTGAACTTTTAGCAAACAGTGTAGGCCCTGATCAGACGCCGCATTAGGCGGCGTCTGATCTGGGCCTGCACTGTTTGCCAAGGTGTCCCTAAAGTCCCTTTAGGGGTTTCCGGTACTGACAGTTGCCTCCCCTGAAAATGTATCCATTGACAATTTCACATAGTATACTGTAGTAAATAACAAAGTTGATACTGTTACATCACATCATTATGTTCTTTAACTTCTGTAACTTGAACCTTTGTCAAACAGTTATTTAAGTAAAACTGGGTTGCGTAAACAAAATACTGAAATTGCTAGTAAATCAGTTTCTGTCATAAGAAAAAACCAGAGGACCAGTGGTCCTGAACTGGTCACCTGTCTGGTGACAATTTTCCTACTTAGATCAGCAGAAAATGTCATTTACCCTGCTCATAAATTTTAAAATGCCATCTCAATATTTGTTGGCATTTTAAAACTTATGAGCAGGGTAAATTTCATGCTGAAGTGAGTTGAGCATGAAAAAAGTTTTATAACCTCGGTGCCTATGCTTCAGACTGGTCCCCTTTTTGTCTATTTTCAAGTAGAAAATAATAAAAAAAAACAATAACAACCGACGCTTAAAACTATAAACAGCCTTTATTTATTTATTTTTATTAAACTCTGCACAAAATCAAATAGTTATAAGAAAAATATATAAATATATAGTCGTGGTGGCCATCTTGGTCATGTGACCTAGACCATATTGGCAACTTTTCATCTTGGTCATGTGATCTAGACCGTATTGGCATTTTTTCATTTGTTCAACTCACAAAGGCTCCATATTAAATTTCACTTAAATTGGCTCAGCAGTTTTGGAGGAAAAAATATCTGAAATATGGATCCTGAATGACCTTGGTCTAAGGCCAATGAATGACCTTGACCTTTCTCACCCATAGATCTTCATGTATTCAGTTACTTTACCTGATCTACAAATTTTGGTGACACTGTCTTCAATGGTTTCCTATAAATCCATTATTTTCACTTTGCCCCATGCAAAAGCCTAAGTCGGCAAATTTGACATTGCTGTAAAATAGGTCAAGGTCAACCCAGGGTCACCAGTTGTACAAACCATGATGGGCTCGAGTACCATATGCTACATGCCAAGTTTCAAGGCAACTGGCGTTATGGTTCTGGAGAAGAAGATTTTTGAAGGCTTTTAACCATATATGGGCATGGCGGCCAACTTGGGTCTAAGGCCAATGAATGACCTTGACCTTTCTCACCCACAGATCTTCATGTATTCAGTTACTTTACCTGATCTACCAATTTTGGTGACACTGTCTTCAATGGTTTCCTATAAATCCATTATTTTCACTTTGCCCCATGCAAAAGCCTAAGTCGGCAAATTTGACATTGCTGTAAAATAGGTCAAGGTCAACCCAGGGTCACCATTTGTACAAACCATGATGGGCCCCGAGTACCATATGCTACATGCCAAGTTTCAAGGCCACTGGCCTTATGCTTCTGGAGAAGAAGATTTTTGAAGGTTTTTTACCATATATGGGCATGGCGGCCATCTTGGGTCTAAGGCCAATGAATGACCTTGACCTTTATCACCCATAGATCTTCATGTATTCAGTTACTTTACCTGATCTACAAATTTTGGTGACACTGTCTTCAATGGTTTCCTATAAATCCATTATTTTCACTTTGCCCCATGCAAAAGCCTAAGTCGGCAAATTTGACATTGCTGTAAAATAGGTCAAGGTCAACCCAGGGTCACCATTTGTACAAACCATAATGGGCCTGAGTACCATATGCTACATGCCAAGTTTCAAGGCCACTGGCCTTATGCTTCTGGAGAAGAAGATTTTTGAAGGCTTTTTACCATATATGGGCATGGCGGCCATCTTGGTCATGTGATCCCTTCGTTCCCCCATCCCACTGAGGCTCCATATGAAATTTGGCTTTGATTGGCCCTGCAGTATAGGAGAAGAAGATCTTTGAAAATGGTGGACGGACGGACGGACGCACGTTCGTACAGATGGACATTTGTTGGGTACTACAGTGTTAATTATTCACCTATAAGTACCCAACAATCAGCTAAAATTTGCACAAGTACCCAACATGTCCCATCAAATTTGTTGGCTACTTTTTCGGACACTAACGGAATAAACGGCAAGTACCCAACTTATGTCTACCCAACATATGCCCGTGGATGCGCTCGGACGACGGACGGACGGACGTTCTCACGAACGGATACTTAAGTGGCTAGGCGTCGGCATATTGACTACTTAAGCGGCAAGCCACCTAAGAGCGAATTTTTGCCACTAAAGTACCCAAATAACGGAATAAACCCCATTTGGACTCACGAATATATACTTAAGTGTCAAACTGTCCAAATTTTTTGCCCCCTAAATGTCGTTTCGTTGGTGCGGACTGACGGACGGACGACGGACCATGGCTATACTATAAGCTCACCTATGAGCCTAAAGGCTCAGGTGAGCTAAAAATGCACAGCTCAGTCCTTCTTCAGACTGCTCCTTTACCCCTTTTGTACCAAATGGAATCTTCCTCCTTATATATAGCAGGAGTTCATTTTGAAATGTGTGTGTGTGTGTGTGAATTCGGGTTTAACGTCGCTTTCAACAATTTTTCAGTCATATCACGACGGTGTCTGGTTGCGACAGGGAGCTCAATGCTCACATTTATAGTGCTGCCTCACTGAAGTATCATGTCCCAGACACATTACATGATACCACACCCAGTCACATTATCCTGACACTGGATCGACCAGTCCTAGCTCTTCCCCGTAAATCTGAGTGCCAAACGAGGAGCAGCTAGTACCATTTTTAACGACTTTGGTATGTCGCGGCCCGGGGTCGAACCCCAGACCTCCCGTTCCCCAGAGCGGACACTCTACCAAATTTTGAAATGTAGGGTGCCAGGTTGTGTTTTCATCAAAATTTATTTGGAAAATGGCTGAACTTTTTGCAAACAGTGTAGGCCCTGATCAGACGCTGCATTCTGTGGCGTCTTATCTGGGCCTGCACTGATTGACAAGGTACCCCTTTGGGGTTTCTGGTACTGAATGGGTTAAGGTGTCTGATCTGCATCTACGTTTAAATTTTTGCTTTGAACAAATGTCTCTTTGTCAGAAAATTTACAGTAAAATAAACTGGTGTTGTCAGATAATAGCCCACTGCAGCACTATTAGAGGAGAAAGACCCATAGTGTTGAAATATTTACTTAAATCATACTCCATAAGTTCTGGACCCTAAGTACTGATTACGATATACAGGATTCATCAACCCACTACGAGGATAATTTTCAAGAACAGAAAAATATGAAATCCTACATAAATGGGGATATAACTCCCAGAGTTTTGGACCCTTGGCCCCTATTCTGGTATATACGATACATCCGGTCTTTGTCCATTTTTATACAAAGTTTTAGCTTTCTAGTTCCTGAGAAATCAGTTATGAAAATGTTCAAGAATGGCTATATTTTAAAACCTACAAAGGGACATAACTCCAAGAGTTATGAGCCCTTGGTCACTATTCTGCTACACCACCTTCCTTACTTTACAGACCAAGTGTAGTATAAGTTTCAATGACTTTGGACCACAAATATTAAAGTTATTGAGCAAAATATATCTTAATTTTTCAGTCATGGAATGATGGAATCACAGTTATGGAATAACGTTACGGAAGGACATATATATGGCAAATCCAGTATAGCCACACTTTCTAAAAGCAGGGCTGTTATTACATATCATGCACCTAGTCATTTAAAATTATTACAAATCCTGACCCAGGCAGTGAAAAGCAGCAAAAGGACTCAGGCAAGTAATTTATGAACTCATAATCCCCACATTGTTGTGGCTAAGTATGTCAAATTAACATATTGTTGAAACTGGTCATTTCAGATGGCATATTTTCATCCATGTTGATGACATAAATGTCAATAGCATTTGTAAAGCAAAAGCTCAATAGCATTTAAAATGCAACAGCTACTGTTTTTTTTTTTTTTTTTTTTTTGAGCAAAAATATCAATCTTACATGCTGTACTTGCACTTAAACAGATAACAATGCTTTAACCCTTTTTGTACCAAATGGAATCTTCCCCCTTATATAGCAGGAGTTAATTTCAAAATTTAGGGGTGTCAGGTTGTGTTTTCATCAAAATTTATTTGGAAAATGACTGAACATTTAGAAAACAGTGGAGGCCCTGATCAGATGCCGCGTTCTGTGGCGTATGATCTTGGCCTGCACTGTTAGCCAGGGTACCCGTTTTGGGGTTTCTGGTACTAAATGGGTTAAACAACTCTTTTTTTATGGCACCACTCATGTACTGCAATAAAGAGTCCAGCTTTCATGGTTTCTAGCAGGGCTTCGTTGAACATATTAATGTCTTCCTAGGAGTGAAGGTAGAATCAAAGACAAATGCACTTCAGTCAAACCTGTCTTAGTGGCCACCTCTATTAAGCAAGCAACCTGCCTTAAGCAAGCGGGTATTTAGTTCCTGAAAAAGGCAAATGCATTAAAATTCACCTGTATAAGCAAGCACCTGTCTTAAGCAAGCACATTTTCATTATCCCTTAGGTGCTTGCTTAACACAGGTTGGACTGTAGTACATTACCCCTTACCGTACTGATCCTATGTGTTGGAACAGACAGGCGTAAGCAAACAGTGCAGACCCAGATCAGACTCCTCGTAGGAGCAGTCTGATCAGTATCTACACTGTTTACCATTCCATCTGCACTTTTTGGACTCCTTGCTGGACTGTTAAACAAATTTGTTAAAATTTTGGCAGAATTAGGGGAAGTCCTGAAGGTGTCTCAAATTTTTGGACTTTTAAGGTTTTTTTACTAGTGACATAACTTACTTTATTACAGTGCCTTCCAATACCCATAAGGAAGTTGTCAGGTTTTATATCTCTGTGGATGAAGTTTTTGTTGTGAACATACTCTATTCTGTTGATCATCTGAAATAGACAAATCATACAGTTAACCCATTGTATGCGAGAGATCCCTATCAGAATCAAAATCAGAATTGTTACTGGTGACATGTCATATGACATTCATACACCAGGATAAAGGGGTACCTTGACAAACAGTGCAGGCCCAGATCAGACCCCGCAGAATGCCGTGTCTGATCTGGGCCTACACTATTTGCCAACAGAATTTTCCATCAATAAGAATGAAAAAATAGGCCTGACACCCCTTATATGACAAATGGACTTTTCCAACATATAGCAATGGAAGAGTCCACCAGTATACAATGGGTTAACACAAGTTCAACATCACAGAAATTACAGGTCAGTGAATGGCAAATCTATCCAAAAAGACATTGAACAGATAACGAGGAGCAGCAACAAATATCATGTGAAATTTTCTTTATTTACTTGGTACTTGTTACTTGTGGACGACTTTGCCAGGGCAGGCTTATAGGCCTTCTAAGCGGTTTACCAGTACTAATGTGCGCAGTCAGTTTCAGCTCTGAGTGGAGCATCGAGCAGCCCACTCTATTTCTCCAAGCCCCAAATGGCAGGGTGATAGACATTCCTGTATGCTCAGCCCCTTAGAAAAAACAGTCCCTCAAAACTGAAGAAAAAAAAATGCTCCAGTTAACCCATTTAGTACCAGAAACCCCAAAACAGCTACCCTGGCAAACAGTGTAGGCCCAGATCACACGCTGCAGAATGTGGCGTCTGATCAGTGCCTCCACTATTTGCTAAAAGTTCAGTCATTTTCCAAATAAATTTTGATGAAGACACAACCCGACACCCCCAAATTTTGAAATATAGACTCCTGCTATATATAAGGAAGGAAATTCCATTTGGTACAAAAAGGGTTAACCCTTATCTTGCTGTTCACCACAACCCCTATCTTTGCAAACAGTGTAGATCCAGATCAGATGGCTTCTGAAGAAGCCATCTGATCAGGATCTGCACTGTTTGGCATTCAGTTTATGAATTTGTAGCAATAAATTACATCAAGTAATTTGATTGGTTAATAGATAGAAATGGGTGTGGCTTAAATGAATATTCAGCAAGAGAAGGGTTAAAGTAGACCACAACTGATGTGGGAGACAGGTATGTTTTGAAAGAACTGCCTGCCCTGAATGTGTGTCCATTATCTCCTTACTGGACTAAACAGAGCAACCTACATTATGCTATGTTCCCACTATCACGATTCGCGCCACGATTGCAATCGTGTTCTTAATCGTTGACTAATCGTGGTGATCCTATCAGATCTTATCAGATCTTGAGGGCAGTCGTGGTAATCGTGTTAATCGTAGAAAATTTTTGAACGGTTCAAAATTTTTCCACGATCAACACGATCAATTTCAAATCGGGATCATCGTATCACATCGTGTTGCATCGTAACAAAGCGCGACGGATCGCATCTAATCTAACTTCCAAATCGCGGTGATCGGGGCCAATCTTGGACAAAACAAGCACCGCGTTCTGTTGAGATGTGTTGCGATCTCACAAGATCTGTCACGATTTGTTACGCTCTGTCGGGTCCCATTGCTCAAGACCTGTCACGAATGACTCGTGATCAGATACGAGATGATACGAGTAAATGTGATTAGATACGAGTAGGCTACGTTTTTATACGAACGTTCACGATCTATTACGAGTTCTCAGGATTTAATGTGATTCATTCAGCGATCTGCTCATGAGTGAGGGAGTGAGTGTATTTCAGTTTTGCGCCCCACCAATAACTAAGGTCATATGGAGACGGAACCTCGGTTTATAGACTCATCCGAAAGTCTGGAGAAGCCCGGGATCGATCCTGCAATCCCTGGTTTATACAGGCCTTTGTTAGTATTTTTAAAGCCTATGAAAGATGCCATCCAAGGGTAATGGAAGCTAAAAATGGAAAAGGCAAGCCTGAACCATCCCAGTCAGAGAAGTTGCCACATTTTCATCATCCGCAACTCCTACCATCATCAAAGGTTGGGGGTCAGTGTTTATGCTGTAAAAGTTCAAGAAACAATTAGGTCCAAGGTCAGTCCGGCTGTATATATACCAGTCGGGGTCAAGTCATAGCTCAAATCGTGATCGCCATCTATCATGATCGTGAAAAACATCGAGACGACAACTGTATGCTATCGTAACGGAGCGCATCGGCTCGTGGTGAGCGTATAAGAACGTATCTGCACGTATCAGATCGTCCTAATTCGGGGTACTCGATCGTGATGATCGTTCCAGATAGAGTCCAAGTCGTGGACTCGATCGCAACAATCCTATCGGAACGCATTTGGTGGTATCTGAACGTGAGAGCAGACCGTGACTGA
This sequence comes from Lucinisca nassula, assembly GCA_963580285.1. Taxonomy (NCBI): domain Eukaryota; kingdom Metazoa; phylum Mollusca; class Bivalvia; order Lucinida; family Lucinidae; genus Lucinisca; species Lucinisca nassula. Next base: position 14,678,366 of record OY757010.1, read on the forward strand.
TCGTGATTCCTGAAATTGACAAATCGTGATTGGATTGCATCCGAGCGCAACGAATCGTAGCAGAACGTATCGACTCTCATCACCTCGTATCCAAACCTGAACTTTCAGAGAATATTCCACGACCAGCTACGAATGGCCAATCGTGGCGTTCGTAACGGATCGCACGACAGTGGGAACCTAGCATTAAGTATAATATTTAGTCTTTCTGTCTTTCCCTTTTTTCTGATTTGCTTTTCCTTTCTTTTTTCCGTTTTCATTGTAGTTTTGTTTATACATTTGTTCTCTCTGCCCACAGACTACACCATTGGTAACACTGAGTAAATTTTAACCCATTGTATACTAGTGGACTCTTCAACACCTATATATTGGACAAGTCCATTAATTTTGTCACATAAGGAAGGGGTGGTAGGCCTACTTCTTGTTCTTATTCTATTTTTAAGCCACACCCATTTCTGTCTATCAACCAATCAAATTACCTTACGTAATTTATTGCTACAAATTCATAAATTGAATACCAAACAGTGTAGATCCTGATCAGATGGCTTCTGACTGGATCTACACTGTTTGCAAAGATAGGGGTTGTCGTGAACAGCAAGATAAGGGTTAATAGCAAATAGTGCAGGTCCAGATCAGACCCGCATTTTGCGGGTCTGATCCTGGTTTGCACTATTTGCCAAGGTACCTTACCCTTTAGGGGACGGGGGTTTCCCCACATGCAATGGGTTAATCTTTGTGTACTACAATTTAACCCATTTTTACCAGAAACCCCAAAATGGATACCCTGGTAAACAGTGCAGGCCCAGATTAGACCATGCAGAATGTGTGTCTGATCAGAGCCTACACTACTTGCAAAAAGTTCAGCTATTTTCCAAAAGAATTTTCAAGATACTCATGAATTTTGAAATGGACTCCTGCTATATTTGAGGAGGAAGATTCAATTTGGTACAAAATGGGTTGCCATGCTTGACTTGTTTGTCTGTCCAAAAGTAAAAATATTTATTATTTTAAAAGTTTAGCAGAAAACAAAAATGAACAGGTATACATGGTTAACTTAATCTTTTTGAACCCACTGACACAAGTCTTAGGTGTAAGATGACATAAATTAAGTATAAAAAGAAAAGTTTATCACCAAAATCAAAATGTCTGACAATACAACAATAAGTATATTTCCTGCTCCTAAAGGCAGAATTTGCATAACTTTACCATAACTCTACCAAATTAATCTAGATCTCATGTCAAACTTCAATATCAAATATCAAAATAAAATTAGCACTAAGCATGCTTAGTAAAAGTGACCTCATGATCTAAAATGAACTTATTCAGATCTATCAAAACAAAAAATGGCCCCTTATATATAATTCATGTGATATGCAAAAAAAAAAAATAAATAAAATAATAAAAAATAAAAGATCTTAATCAAATAATCCCAGGTGTCCCAATTTTTGGTCAACACTACAGTTCAACCTGTATTAAGCAAGAGCCTAAGGGATAGTCAAAATATGCTTGCTTAAGACAGGTTCTTGCTTAATACAGGTGAAATTTAACACAGCTGCCTTTCTTGGGAACTGAATGCCTGCTTGCTTAAGACAGGTTGCTTGCTTAATAGAGGTGGCCACTAAGACAGGTTTTACTGTATTTGAGTGTATGAATTATTGTTTACTATTCAGAAAGACAGGGATAAGCAAACAGTGCAGATCCCGATCAGACTGCTCCTGGAGCAGTCTGATCAGGATCTACACTGTTTGCTATTCCGCCTGTAATTTTTGAACTCCTTGCTGGATGGAAAACAAATTTGTAACAATTTTAGGAGAATTACAGTAAGTCTTCAGGGTGTCCGAATTTTTAGGATTTTTACGGTATCACTTACCAGAAACAAAAAATAAAACTAGAAATGTACCATGCCCCAACCATAAGCTTGCCCCTAAATGCCCCAAATTTCCAATTGGCATTAACTGAAGAGCAAGCTTTCATCCAAATGTTTTCAAAGGGCCATAACACAGGAAAGGGGCATAACCCTGATGAGAAAAAAATGCATATCATCTATTTATTTTCTCATAAAGAATCCATATATGAAATTTCAAAGCCCTAGCATACATGGTTCTGAAGTTACGTGACACACCAGAAAGCATGCAATGTATAACTCATTATTTTCGGAACTTCTTCAAAAGTTAATCAGGTCATCTACTTATCAGAGCAATCCACTCATCAACTTTCAAGGCTCCAGCTTTGATAGTTTTTCTAAAGATACTTTACTGACAAGATTTCATCAATTTTTTTTCAATTGTTTGTTTGACTTGAGGTTTAACGTCCCCGTCAACACTGTATAGGTCATTTTGGAGACATTGCATCCAATTTTGTGGGACTTTGACCTGATATCAAGATAAAATGACATCTGAAGCCCTGTCACCCAATGAAACCAATAGGGTTTATAAGCATGGGTGGTTCAAATATTACTCAGGAAGGGTGCAAAATCTGATCTGGGCCTGCTTTGTGAGTCAGTGTCCCATTTCAATGTTTTACCCATATAAAATGAATTCAAGTGAATGTGACAGACACACAGGATACAAAAAAGTTTTCTCAGTTTTCATACAGGCAAGCTTATTATTAGAATGCACATGCACACAAGTCAGCCAGAATCTACAGTTTTTAATCCTACGTATTTTGAGCAGATATGCTTAGGCAAACAGTGCAGACAAAGATTAAACTGCTGAAGGAGCAGTCTGATCAGGGTCTACACTATTTGCCATTCTGTCTGCACCTTTTAGACTCCTTGCTGGATTGTGAAACAAAAAAATTGTTCAATCATCACGAAAACACACCTATACAAACACAATGTAAATTTTACCGCCAAAAAGAGAAAATTTTAAGCAGAAAAATTGTGATATTTTTCTTATTTCTGCTCAAAATATATATTGTGGGTACACGTTAGAACCGCCTCGATGAGGAGGTTCTTACACGTGCCCACAATCTATATTTTACAGCATAAACTAAAAAAACTAGAGAAAGCGACCAGTGGGTCACGTATACCCCCGGCCAGTGCCACCCTCTAATATATCTTTCGAGCTTGTATGTAATATGAATGAAGTCAAGAAGCTATAAGAATCTATAAATGTGCTTGTAAAAGCTAAACCAAACATAAAATTTCTAAATGCACCAAGGGAGTGAGGGATCAAAGTTAATGAATCAGCAGGGTGGGGTATGCATCGATGAAATCTTTGGACTGGTATGCAACATTGATGCAAGTATCAATTGAACTTTTCTTAGCGTTTAGAACATACAGGCATCTATAAAATTTGTCATAAAACTTTAACCAAGTGTTAAATTTCTAAGTTTGTGACCTTGAGATCAAGGTCACCATGGGTGGGGGCAGGGACATGCATCACGAAATGGTTTATCTAACATGAAGAGAATCTAACATGTGGTTACAGAGATATCAGCAATGAAAAAGGTTGAACACAAAACATTGACTAAAAGTAGATGAACAGACAGACAGCCCACCCAGGGGCTTGACCCAGGGGCTTAGATATTCCATATAGAGATATACTTAACCAAACATGAAGAGAATCTAACATGTGGTTACAGAGATATCAGCAATGAAAAATGTTTAACACAAAACTTTGACGTACAAGTAGATGAACAGACAGACGGACAGACAGCCCACCCAGGGGCTTAGATATTCCATATGAAAGGTGACGGTATAGAGATATACTTTACCAAACATGAAGAGAATCTAACATGTGGTTACAGAGATATCAGTAATGAAAAATGTTTAGCACATAACTTTGATGTAAAAGTAGATGAACAGACAGACGGACAGCCAGTCCAGGGGCTTGACCCAGTGGCTTAGATATTCCATATGAAAGGTAACGGTATAGAGATATACTTTACCAAACATGAAGAGAATCTAACATGTGGTTACAGAGATATCAGTAATGAAAAAGGTTTAGCACAAAACTTTGACGTAAAAGTAGATGAACAGACAGACGGACAGACAGCCAGTCCAGGGGCTTGACCCAGTGGCTTAGATATTCCATATGAAAAGTAATGGTATAGAGATATCGTTTACCAAACATGAAGAGAATCTAACATGTGGTTACAGAGATATCAGCAATGAAAAAGGTTTAACACAAAACTTTGATGTAAAAGTAGATGAACAGACAGACGGACAGACAGCCCACCCAGGGGCTTGACCCAGGGGCTTAGATATTCCATATGAAAGGTAATGATATAGAGATATCGTGTACCTAACATGAAGGGAATCTAACATGTGGTTACAGAGATATCAGCAATGAAAAAGGTTTAACACAAAACTTTGACATAAAAGTAGATGAACAGACAGACTGACAGACAGCCCACACAGGGGCTTGACCAAGGAGCTTAGATATTCCATTTGAAAGGTAATGCTATAGAGATATCCTTTACCAAACATGAAGAGAATCTAACATGTGGTTACAGAGATATGAGCTGTCAAAAAGGTTTAACGCAAAACTTTGACGTAAAGGTTGACGAACGGTGGGACAGATGGAAGTACGAACGAACTAACGAACAAACGAACCAACCAACCAACCAACGGACGGAAAGACGAAAACTATATACCCCCCGACATACTTCATATTCCGGGGGTATAATAAGGTTTACCCCTGTAAACCCCAGTTTTACTACACTGAATAAAAGTGGGGATCAAGGGGGTTAAAGCTATATAGGCATGTTTGCGTGATGTTTTTTGAGGATTACAGTGACCAAACTTAAAAACAGGTACATAGTAAGTTCCCTTTCTGCTTGGGAAGGTTTATTTATATTACGGACATCCTCAAATTATTACAGTGACAACTGGGTCAGGGCTTGAGACACCTAGGCTGTAAGTGTGTGATTTCCGCTGTTCTCTGCATGAATTACAGTGTTATAAATAATAAATCAAGAATAATATGATGTCAGCAGTATTATTATAACAATGTAGGGAAACATTTAGAAACTGGTTTCGCGGTGACCTACCGTGAAAATTGACCAATTCTGCAATCTTTTTTCTATTTTGATCCATTTTAACTTTTACAACTACCATAATGATCCTAAGTTTTTGGGACAGACAAGTCTAGGCAAATAGTGCACACCCTGATCAGACTGCTCCTGAGTGAGGGAGCAGTATGATCAGGGACTACACTGCTTGTCATCCCATATTCACTTTTAGGACTCCTTGCTGATTCCTGAAACAAATTTGTTAAAATTGAATCAAGGTTTCCGAATTTTTAGGGTTTTTACTGTATACTTAAATGAAGCCAACAAATTAAGGGGATGGATACACACCTTCAAGAGAGCCAACTCTGATAAAGCCATTCAACAGGCGTCTACTCTTCACCCTTATACCACTGCATAATTAAGTTAGCCACACCCATTTCTGACTTTAAACCAATCAAATAACTTGATGTAATTTATCGCTGCATAGTCACAAACTGAATGTTGAACAGTGTAGATCATGATCAGATGGCTTCTTCAGAAGCCATCTGATCTGGATCTACACTGTTTTGCAAATGTCGGGGTTGTCGTGAACCCCACTGAATATTTGATACATGTACACACATTTCTGACTTTGAACCAATTGCATTACTTATAATCTATTCCTACAAATTCACATGCTAAATTTCAAACTGTCGGCCCCGCCCATCGGGGCTTGAGAAATAGACGGGCTGCATGATGCACACAAGTACTGGTTAACCGCTTAGAGGATCTAAGCCTGCCCAGGCGAAGCAGTGTGAGTCCGCCCGTCCATGCTTATAAACCCTATTGGTTTCATAGGGCAGCAGGGCTTGAGATGTCATTTCATCTCAATGTCGGGTAAAAGTCCCACAAAACTGGAGGCAACGTCTCCAAAATCACCTATACAGTGTTGAAGGGGGCGTTAAACCTCAAATCAAACAAAGAAAATTGTTGTCAAACTGTGAAGATCCTGATCAGATGGCATCCTCAAAAGGATCCGGATCTTCACTGTTTGCAAAGCTTGGAGCTGCTGTGTTTATTCAGCAAACCAAGGATTAAGGAAAATAAGTATTAAAGGAAAGAATTTCAGGAGCAAATCTTTAATTGCAGCTCCCTTTTGCAGATGAGTTTGGTGTAGGGTTTATAGTAATGTTGTCTCTTTTGTACATAAAGAGGCAATTTTTTTTTCCAGGTGTACCTATTTTCCTTAAAAATGTTTTTATTTTAGCAAAACAGTGAGAGGGTAGGCAGGTGAAACAGGTTTTTAGGGGTGACAATATCAAATCCAAAACATGATACACACATATTTAAATCATTATATGCTCCTTCCCCATAAATTTACAAGTTTATGAGCCAAGTCACTAGAAAAACTTCTTTCAGACTCTTCCAACCAATGATGGCACAGATCAGGCAATGCATTTGTAACAGCAAGAAGCTGAAACAGTAAGACTTATGGGTAGACTTTGTATGGTGGGTATTTGATAATGATTGACCCTTTTTTTACCTGAAACCCCAAAATGGGAACCCTGGCAAACAGTGCAGGTTCAGATCAGATGCCACAGAATGCTGCATCTGATCAGGGTCTACACTATTTGCATTTCAGCAAATAAATTTTAAAGATAACACAACGTGTCACACCTAAACTAAATTTCGAAATGGACTCCTGCCATATATATAGGATTCCATTTGGTAAAAAAAGGGTTAAAGGGAAGTTTTTGTGGCTCAGACAGTACTAATGAATACCCACAACATAGATTTATATGGAGAAATAAGGAAAATAATCCTTCTGTTATCACTAAATACCCACCGTTATCTGTTGCTACTGACTTGTGTCAATGAACTTGATTGAAGGCTCTGATAAGACTGGGCTGAGACTCTAGTCTTTGTTGGCGACCCATATTCTAAAGCACTGTTTCTTCTAGCGGAAAAGGCTCAAATCTGTTTGCCCATAAAGTGCAAATCACATTTGCAAAAATGTCATTTTACAAGATTTCTGTCTTATTTTTCAGAGAAAACATTTAAAGGATTAATACTACATGTCAATCGTTTGCTGGGCATATAAAACACAATTTTAAGGTGGATTCCAAAAGTTCATCCACAGCTCATATATATAGAACAAGAGCTCCGCATGCGGGTGCCAATGTTCAGCTGTAGCCCCTTTTCATAATGAACAACTAGTCTGAGTTTCAAGTAAATATGTTCAGCAATGACAGAGATATCACAAAATGTCCAAGTTTTTGCACGTTGACGAGGCAGACAAAATGTCCAAGTTTTTGCATGACAACGATGCCAGAGCTATGACAATACCACGCCGTTTTCTTCAAAAACAGCCAAGCTAAAAATAACCATAAATGGTCATTTTTTATATACATAAAATCTTGCATTTTTGTTTTGATATATGGCTGTTTAACTAACATGTTTTTTCTGCTTTGGTCCTACTAAAGACATTGTGATTTCAACTTTTCTGTGAGTTTTTTAGTTGTTATCCCCACGTTTTTCGAAGAAAAGTGGGGATATTGATATTGCCTCCGTCTGTCTGTCTGTCCGTCTGTCCGCACCAACAAATGTGTCCGCACCAACAAATGTATAGTTAGGTGGCTATGTATATGGACAGAATCAATGTAAGTCTATGGGATTTATTCCATTAGACACCGAAAATACTTCTTTTCTGTGGCTAAAAGTAGCCACTTAAGTATCAATCCTGCCAAAAATAGCCACATAAGTATACATCCGTGAGAACATCCGTTCGTCCGTCTGTCCCCGTCCGTCTGTCCAGCCGTCTGTCCGGCGATCTCATCCATAACCGTTGTCCGGAATCCAACCAAATTCGGTATGTGAGTTGCTTAAAAAAATGGCTTGCGCGAGATCAAGATCATTTTTTACCCCGCCCCCTGGGGCCCTGGGGAGGGGTCAAAAGGTCAAATATCAATAAAATTCAATTACAAATTCAATTTTAAAGATTTTGATGCCAAACTTTGCACATGTACTTAGTTATGAAACAAGAGGGCCCAATGGCCCTATATCGCTCAACTGTTTGGACCCCAGGGGCATGATTGGCAGGAATTATGTAGGTGACAACTTGCCGTCGCTACATGCTAAATATCTTAGCTCTTGGCCCTGTGGTTTCAGAGATGGAGATTTTTGAAGCTTTTTCCATTATGAGTCTATGGGAGCAAAGGGGCCCCATGGTGTTGCCCATTTGAAACCCAGGGGCATGATTGGCAGGAATTATGTAGGTGACCACTTGCTGTTGCTACATGCTAAATATCTAAGCTCTGGGCTATGTGGTTTCAGAGAAGAAGATTTTTGAAACTTTTTTTTCCATTATGAGTCTATGGGAGCTAAGGGGCCCCGGGGTGTGGCCCATTTGGACCCTAGGTGCATGATTGGCAGGAATTGTGTATGTGACCACTTGCCGTTGCTACATGCTAAATATGTAAGCTCTGGGCCCTGTGGTTTCAGAGAAGATTTTTGAAGCTTTTTTCCATTATGAGTCTATGGGAGCTAAGGGGCCCCAGAGCTAGCCCATTTGGACCCCAGGGCCATGATTGGCAGGATTTATGTAGGTGACCACTTGCCGTTGCTACATGCTAAATATCTAAGCTCTGGGCCCTGTGGTATCAGAGAAGAAGATTTTTTAAGCTTTTTTTCCATTATAAGTCTAAAGGAGCTAAGGGGCCCCAGGGCGTGGCCCGTTTGGACCCCAGGGGCATGATTGGCAGGATTTATGTAGGTGACCACTTGCCGTTGCTACATGCTAAATATCTAAGCTGTGGGCCCTGTGGTTTCAGAGAAGAAGATTTTTGAAGCTTTTTTCCATTATGAGTCTATGGGAGCGAAGGGGCCCTTGGGCGTGGCCAATTTGGACCCCAGGGGCATGATTGGCAGGAATTATATAGGTGATCACTGGCCGTTAATACATGCTAAATATCTAAGCTCTGGGCCCTGTGGTTTCAGAGCAGAAGAGCAGAAGATATTTTATTTTTTTCCCATTGTAAGTCTATGGGAGCTATATGTTGCCATGGCAACCAGAATTAAGCTCTGGGCCCTGTGGTTTCAGAGAAGAAGATTTTTGAGGCTCTTTTCCATTATGAGTCTATGGGAGCAAAGGTGCCCCGGGGCGTGGCCCATTTGGAACCAAGGGGCATGATTGGCAGGAATTATGTAGGTGACCAATGGCAGTTGCTACATGCTAAATATCTAAGCCCTGGGCCCTGTTGTTTCAGAAGAGGAAGATTTTTGAAGCTTTTTTCCATTGTGAGTCTATGGGGGCTAAGGGGCCCTGGGGCGTGGCCCATTTGGACCCCAGGGGCAGGATTTATGTAGGTGACCACTTGCCATTGCTACAAACTAAATATCTCAGCTCTCGGCCCTGTGGTTTCAGAGAAGAAGCTTTTTGTTCCATTATGAGTCTATGGGAGCGAAGGGGCCCCGGGGCATCGCCCATTTGGAACCCAGGGGCATGATTGGCAGGAATTATGTAGGTGACCACCTGCCGTTGCTACATGCTAAATATCTAAGCTCTGGGCCCTGTGGTTTCAGAGAAGAAGATTTTTGAAGCTTTTTTTCCATTATGAGTCTATGGGAGCTAAGGGGCCCCGGGGCGTGGCCCATTTGGAACCCAGGGGCATGATTGGCGGGAATTATGTAGGTGACCACTTGCCTTTGCTACATGCCAAATATCTCAGCTCTGGGCCCTGTGGTTTCAGAGAAGAAGATTTTTGAAGCTTTTTGTTCCATTATGAGTCTATAGGAGCTAAAGGGCCCCGGGGCGTGGCCTGTTTGGACCCCGAGGCATGATTGGCAGGAATTATGTAGGTGACCACTAGCCATTGCTACATGCTAAATATCTAAGCTCTGGGCCCTGTGGTTTCCGAGGAGAAGATTTTTGAAGCTTTTTGTTCCATTATGAGTCTATGGGAGCGAAGGGGCCCCGGGGCATCCCCCATTTGGAACCCAGGGGCATGATTGGCAGGAATTATGTAGGTGACCACTGGCTGTTGCTACATGCTAAATATCTAAGCTGTGGACCCTGTGGTTTCAGAGAAGAAGATTTTTGAAGCTTTTTTCCATTATGAGTCTATGGGAGCTAAGGGGCCCCGGGAAGTGGCCCATTTGGACCCCAAGGGCATGATTGGCAGGATTTATGTAGGTGACCTCTTGTCGTTGCTACATGCTAAATATCTAAGCTCTGGGCCCTGTGGTTTCAGAGAAGAAGATTTTTGAAGCTTTTGTTTCCATTATGAGCCTATAGGAGCTAAGGGGCCCCAGGGCGTGGCCCTTTTGGACCCCAGGGGCATGATTGGCAGGAATTATGTAGGCGACCACTTGCAGTTGCTACATGCCAAATATCTCAGCTCCGGGCCTTGTGGTTTCAGAGCAGAAGATTTTTGAAGCCTTTTTCCATTATGAGTCTATAGGAGCTAAAGGACCCCAGGGCGTGGCCCGTTTGGACCCCAGGGGCATGGTTGGCAGGATTTATGTAGGTGACCACTTGCCGTTGCTACATGCTAAATATCTAAGCTGTGGGCCCTGTGGTTTCAGAGAAGAAGATTTTTGAAGCTTTTTTCCATTATGAGTCTATGGGAGCTAAGGGGCCCCGGGGCGTGGCCCATTTGGACCCCAAGGGCATGATTGGCAGTATTTATTTAGGTGACCTCTTGCTACATGCTAAATATCTAAGCTCTGGGCCCTGTGGTTTCAGAGAAGAAGATTTTTGAAGCTTTTTTTTTCCATTATTAGCCTATAGGAGCTAAGGGGCCCCGGGGCGTGGCCCTTTTGGACCCCAGGGGCATGATTGGCAGGAATTATGTAGGTGACCACTTGCCGTTGTTACATGCTAAATATCTAAGCTTTTGGCCCTGTGGTTTCAGAGAAGAAGATTTTTGAAGCTTTTTTCCATTATGAGTCTATGGGAGCGAAGGGGCCCTTGGGCGTGGCCAATTTGGACCCCAGGGGCATGATTGGCAGGAATTATATAGGTGATCACTGGCCGTTAATACATGCTAAATATCTAAGCTTTGGGCCCTGTGGTTTCAGAGCAGAAGATATTTTATTTTTTTCCCATTGTAAGTCTATGGGAGCTATATGTTGCCATGGCAACCAGAATTCCAATCTGATCAGCCCAAAAACCTTATGCAGCCTTTCCCCCTACCTGATGATGCTTCTCATGAAATTTGATCAAGATTGACCATGGGGTATTAGAGATATACTTATTTGAAATTGTTTACGGACGCACGCACGCACGACGGATAAAAAGTGATCACAAAAGCTCACCTTGTCACTACGTGACAGGTGAGCTAAAAAGTAAAACATATTGAACAAGATTTTGGCTGTGACCCCTAGGTCATGCCCTGGGGGTCAGACTTCGGGGGGTCGGGGGGTCAAAATTAAAGTTTTTCAGAACATAGTCATGTTGCATATCTATGCGAAGGGGATAATGAGTAGAATAAACTACAAGTAAAATTTTGACCCTGGGGTCAGATTGGGGCCCTGGGGGAGGGGTCAAAGGATCAAAATTTAAGTTTTTTGGAACATAGTCATGTGGCATATCAAATTGAAGGGCAGTATTAGTAGAATATAATACGGGTAATATTTTGACCATGGGGTCAAATTAGGCCTCAGGGTGAGGGGTTTTCGGTACTTGGCCCCTCTGTAGAAAGCGTGGGGATTTGCGATGGTGCGCCATCGACAGTATTCTAGTTAATATTGTAGGTCACTGGGAAATAATTATCACCATTATACATTTACCCGTATTTACCGTAGGCCTTCAGCAAACTGAGTAAACTCAGAATGATGAGATGCCACAAAACATGGCACTTCATCAGCAACTACACTGTTTGCCACTCTCAGCTATCTTAAGGCACAACATCGGGCAGTTAATTGTACTTGTTCAAATTTTAGAACAAGATGGTAAGGAGTTAAGGTGTCCGAATATTTAGGGTAAATACAAGACTATCCCCCACAAAAAAGTCTCTGGGTCAGTAGTTCAGCAGAGCATACATAGTTGAAGTATACATCAATATATGTATGTTAAGTCATCTTTGTTACATAATGAGTGTAACTAGTTAGACACTGATTGATCACAGATATCTGAATACACTAATTGATAATGACCAGGGCTGTTCTGAGATCAATACACAATTACATATTTGCCCTAAATAAGTGGACAGATTGATCTACAAACAAACACAGCAGACCCAGAGAACTGTTCCTTTGGTAAACAGTGCAGACCAAGATCAACTGCTCCTCGAGGAGCAGTTTGATCTTGGTCTACACTGTTAGTAGCCAATCCACAGTTTATATATGCATAAGCTTGATCATTCAAATTCTAAGGAAAGGGCATGAGAGTCCAGTGTTTGACCTGGGGATCATAATTGGCCATTGCTACTTTCAGACTGCACTGACAAATTAAAGGCTGGTCTAAGTCTACACCAGTGTCATCAATTTAAGCATTCAACTGTGATCTGTAATAATATGTGATCCTTCAAATGCAGGGGGTGCGGGAATGGGGCAAGAGTTTTCAATTGACACAGAGAGAGAGACAACTTTGTAAATACATGTATGTGTGACTAGGACTTTTTCAGGCCCTGGCTTGTATACCATTAATATTCTATGAAGATGCATATTGATATCTACTGTTGCTGCAGGGCATCATAGATCTATGGAGATATAGACCTTATAACTTTGTTCCATATCACAGCAAAATCTATCTCATAAACCAACTGTCAGAGTTGATCATTTGCATGTTTTCAGTTACCATCAGAAGGCAAAGACAGCTACTAATATTAAAGGCTCACTAGCATGGCAGATCTAAAATGATAAGCTCAAACCCATGTTGAACTAGACATTGTGGCAGTGTAACAGTGTAGGGTCCATTTTTACAGGGATGGCTCTGATCATATTGTGCATATGTTATAGTTAGTCATCTCAAATGCCAAAAGGCTACTTTTGACCCATTTTGTACCAAAAGAAATCTTCCTCCTTATATACAGCAGGAGTACATTTCAAAATTAAGGAGTGTCAGGTTGTGATATTTGGAAAATGGCTAAACTTTTTGAAAACCGTGTAGACCCTGACCGGAGGCCGCAAAAGGCGACATCCGGTCAGGATCTAAACTGCAAGAATCCCATTTTGGGGTTTGTGGTACAAAGTGGGTAAATACATACTTCACTGTCTATTTCAACTTCCAAAGTGGAAGTCTGTCATTTTCCAAATTCTCTAACTTTTTTATCAACAGACTTCAAGTTACTTCATGAATCTTATTACCGGTATGTTGCATATATGTGTTTGATTTGATTTGAGGTTTAACATCCCCATCAAAGCATACAAGTCATTTTGGAGATATTGCTTTCAATTTTGTGGCACTTTTACCCGACACAGAGATGAAATGACATCTCAAGTCCTACATCTAATGAAACCAATTGGTTTATATGCATAGCTGGTCCAACTCACACCACTTTGCCTAGGCAGGCTTAGGCCCTCTAAGCGGTTAACCAGTACTCGAGTGCAGTTGATTTCAGCTCTGTGTGGAAGCAACATGCAGCCCAATCTATTTATCCAAGCCTCTGCGGGCGAGGGCAAGTTGCATACATGTGATACCCCTGAACTGGAGAGAGACTCCCTAATTTCTATACTAATTTTTGCTCTCATTATGCCAAAATTTTGAAGCCTCCCTCATATGAACTGAGTTTCCCTATATATTCTTCACATTTGTTAAGAATCTGGCTCATCTCAATGGAAAATCTTTCTCATACAGTTAAAAAAATTATCACATGTATCTATCTATCTATCTTCGTATAATGAGTCGGGTCATATTTGGCCATTACCTCAGTTTGGTGCGTAGCTAAATTTAGAATTTAGCTAAAAAAAAAAAAAAAGAAGTCACTGGATGAGTCGTTAAAACTATTCACAATCTGAATAACAGAGGTATACTAAAACACATACCTCTGAGTCTCAATCTTACACTGTACGGGCTTTGAACTCCTCTGCAGTCTTAGCATTCACCACAGAAGAGGGAAGACTATTCCACTGGGGAATAGTCCTAGGAGTCGGAATTTTTCAGGGCATCACTGTAGGACTGGTACCTGTGATACTGGAGTTGTTTACTTTTGATGCCCTCGTTCGGGTTGAAACTGTCACAGGGGTCAAGTATTTGTCTTTATTGACGCCACTGTACCTGAATGTATCTTATAGAATGTATCTTATATGTATCTTATGTATGATGTTGCTAATATCATGACTAGGCATTTTATCCAAATCATGGTATCAGTTATTTATAACCATACTGTTCTTGTTCCTGTGATGTCAGAGTGCTGTGTAAAAAGGGTTACTGTAAAAATCCCAAACATTCGGACACCTTGCAGATTTGCTGTAATTCTCCTAAAATTTAAAAAGAAACTGTTTCATGGTCAAGCAAGGAGTCCTGATCCAGCAAGGAGTCCAAAAGCGCAGACTGAATGACAAGCAGTGTAGATCCTGATCAGACGGCTCCTTCAGGAGCAGTCTTATCTAGGTCTGCAGTGTTTGCTTAGGCCTGTTTGCCCTAATTCTTAGGATCATTGTGTTAGTTACCTGTAAAATCTGGACTGGGTCTATGTCCTGGGACATTGGCAAACTTTGTGGACCCAGATCAAATGATGCAACATGCAGTTTCTGATCAGGATTACACTTTTTTCCTATACTACAGGAATTTATGGGTTAAACAAACTACATAAGTCTGTGTTCAGGCCAGTTTTCCCAGCCAACACTCAGAGACAGTTAATCTATCCACCAGTGGTGTCAGTGCTTTGATTGTTACTTTAACGTCCCCGTCAACACTGTAACGGTCATTTTGGAGACGTTGCTTCCAATTTTGTGGGACTTTTACCCGACATTGAGATGAAATGACATCTCAAGCCCTGTCGCCCAATGAAACCAATAGGGTTTATTAGCATGGACGGTCTGCCTCGAACCGCGGTTCCTGGACAGGCTTAGATCCTCTAAGCGGTTTACCAGTACTAGTGTGCGGGCAGGATTCTGCTCTGCATGGAAGCGTCATGCAGCCCATATATTTTTTCAAGCCCCTATGGCCCTGGGCGGGGGCCACAATCAAAATCTGTAACTACAACAGGTTAGATTATGCTCACATGAATATCTTGCTCACCTGATCTGCTAACATTAAGACAGTTTTCATACTGAATCTTCTTGAACAGAAATTGAAAAGGTCTTCTAAGCTGGGTCCCAGCAAGTCCATCACCAAGGCATTGTATTCCTTCTCTTGGCCATACCATCTAGAATTACAAAACAGTGCCTGTCAAAGCAGAACTATACTTATTCAAAACTGACACCAGGGTCCAGTTGTTCAAAGCACCGTTAGCTTAACGAGCTTGTTAGTGGTCATATTGTTAACTCTTCTAGCGAGTACACTATCGTAAATTTTGGTATTTTTCTGAAAAAAATGTGAGCAGCTTTTGTGTCCGCAAAAGCTGCTCACATTTTTTTCAGCAAAAATTTCAGCTTATTTGTCATAGTTTTAATGATACGTTAACTAATGACGTAGTTAGTTTTGAACAACTGGCCCCAGAGCTCTAACCCATTACGCACAGGGAAACCCCTAATTGGACCTTGGCAAACAGTACAGGCACAGATCAGAGGCTGCAGAATATGGCATACACTGCAGAACATGGCGTCTGAATAGGGCCTGTACTATTTGCGAACAAAATTTTCTGTGAGATAGAATAAAAACAGTAAAATAGGCCTGACACCCCATATAATATGACAAATGGAATTGTCCAACATATAGTAATAGAAGAGGCCACTAGCATACAATGGGCTAAATAAGGAGAGATAATAAGCATAATTGAGTAATTTTGTTTGTTTGTTATACTGAGATTTAACCTCTCCATCAACACTTTGATTTATTTCATTTAAAAGACCCCAATTTTGTGTGACTTTTACCTGACAATGAGATGAAATGACATCTGAAGCCCTACTACCAACAGAAACTCCTATGGTTTAAGGAGCGGTCTAACTCGCATCACTTTTCCTGGGCATGCTAAATTATTTCTAAGCAGTTTACCAGTACTCCAGTTCAGTGGATTTCAGCTCTGCGCTGAAGTACCATGCAGCCTAATCTACCGTATTTCTACAAGCCCTGATAGGCGGGAGCGCATAAAGCTGGATGGCATGTTGTACTTGCTTAAATTTCAGGCATTGAGGTGTCCGATTTTTGGGGTATTTAAAGTGTACACAGTTCTAGGATCATACAAACAACTTTGATGGTTTGAACACAGATAGCTTGTCAGCCCCCGCCTATCAGGGCAGGATTACATACGTTCACACTCTCGTCCTATGAAACCAATAGGGTTTATAAGCATGTAAGCTCCGACTCGCTACGCATTGCCTGGACAGGCTCAGATCCTCTTAAGTGGTTTACCAGTACCCATGTGCAGTCTGTTTCAGCTCTATGTGGAAGCATCATGCAGCCCATCTATTCTTCAAGCCACAATGGGCTGGGGCCTGATCCAGCAAGGAGTCCAAAACGTCCAGACCAAATGGCAAACAGAGTAGACATTGATCACTGATCAGACTGCTCCTATACTGGATCCACACTGTTTGCTTTGGCCTTTCTGCCCAATACTTAGGATCATTATGGTATGTTATGATGATACTATGTTATATCCACAAAAGGTCATAAAAAAAGGACTGTACAGTGAAAGCATATACCAGCCCCGATAGCTCAGTTGGTACAGTGTCCGCTCCGGGGAACGGGAGGTCACAGGTTCGATCCTGGGCCGTGACATACCAAAGTAGTTACAAATGGTACTAGCTGCTCCTCGCTTGGCACTCAGATTTATGGGGTAGAGCTAGGACTGGTCGACCCAGTGTCAGGATAATGTGACTGGTCGTGGTATCATGTAATGTGTCTGGGACATTATACTTCAGTGAGGCAGCACTATAAAAGTGAGCATTGAGCTCCCTGTCGCAACCAGACACCGTCGTGATATGACTGAAAAATTGTTGAAAGCGACGTTAAACCCGAATTCACACACACACACAGTGAAAGCATGATGGTGTAATGAGTAGCCTTACAACAAGCTTAACCCATTTTGAACCGGAAACCCCAAAACGGGTAAATGGCAAACAGTGTAGGCCCAGATCAGACGCCGCATCAGCGGTGTCTGATCAGGGCCTATACTGTTTGCAAAACAATTCAGTCTTTTCCAAATTAATTTTGAAGAAAAACAACATGACACCCCTTAATTTTGAAATGGACTCCTGCCATACATAAGGCGGAAGATTCTGTTTGGTACAAAAAGGGTTAAACTGTTTGTTGAAAAGGAGTTGTAAGCTTTTGTTGTCTTTGTTTAAATTCAGGTGTAGTTCAGTTGGTCTTGTGTAGAAATTACCTGCTAATAGTACATGTAAGACATGAATGAACCTCTTCTTGTGAATAACACCTGGAGTCATCAACAATTGACCATATAAAATTGTGTTACAAGTTATTGACTTTTGAGCTTAAGGGTGAATAATCAATGTTTTATTGACATTAATTCACTGAGCATCAAAAGGACAATATGAAAGCCTGTAGCTTTCACAATTTGTATCAGTTTTATCGTTATCCAGTATAATGTAAAGGATGAAACAGTGTTGATATCATCAAGAAACATGAATGTGTTGAAAACTAAACTTATGACCACAAACTTGTCACATAAGCCCATTCCCCCCCCCCCCCACCCCAATATATACAAGCAAGAAAACTAGTAAGAAAAGGTCACTCAGGAAAGGCCACAATCCAAAAACGCAGCCGTCTCAAGTCACCTATAGAAAGGGAGAGAGATCGAGGCACACACAAAAACAGATGAAACATGAACCAACGGCACAAAGCCAAATAACAGTTAAGACATTGCAAAAGAACGACCGCCAGTAACAAAACTACTGGGGGGCTTCAACTTCAGAGTTTATGAAATTACAACCCTGTCTGTTGTTTTCAGCTCATCTGTCATGTAGTGACGAGGTGAGCTTTTGGGATCACAATTTTAACCATTTTAATTTTGATTTTTAAATCTTTTTATCTTAGCTATTTTGGTAGGGTGTCACCTAGGCAACATTCCTTTGAAGTTTGAATCAAATTGACCAAAGGGTTTAGGAAGAGTTTGCATTTGAAGCAAATTTACAATGTTTTTCTATTTTTAGCTCTGGCAGCCATATTGTTCATCAGAGCGAGACCATTTTAGCTATTTTGGTAGAGAGTCATCTAAGCAACATTTCTATGAAGTTTGAATGTAATTGGCCCAAGGGTACAGGAGGAGTTGTCGTTTGAAGATTTTTTCTATTTTTAACCCTGGTGGCCATCTTGTTATCAGAGTGGAATGATTTTAACTATTTTGGTAGGGAGTCACCTGGGCAACATTCCTGTGAAGTTTTAAGCAAATTTACAATGTTTTTCTATTTTTAGCTCTGGTGGCCATAATATTCCTGTGAAGTTTGAATCAAATTGGCCCCAGGAGTAAGGAGGAATTGTCGTTTGAACAATTTTTCTGTTTTTAGCTCTGGAGGCCATCTTGTTAGTCAGAGCGGAACAATTTTATCTATTTTGGTAGGGAGTCAACAACATAATATTCTAGTGAAGTTTGATTCAAATTGGCCCAAGGGGTAAGGAGGAGTTGTCGTTTGAAGATTTTATCTATTTTAAGCTCTGACAGCCATCTTGTTCGCTGCGTTGAACGATTTTAGCTATTTTTGTAGGGAGTCACCTAACTAACATTCCTGTGAAGTTTGAATCAAATTGGCCCAAAGGTTGAGGAGGAGTTTGCGTTTTGACGTAATTTTACCAAAATTTTCTGTTTTTAGCTATGGTGGCTATTTTGCTCATCAGAGCGAAAACCTTTTAGCTATTTTGGTAGTGGGTCATTTGAGAAACATTCCTATGAAGTATGCATGAAATTGGCCCAGGGATAAAGGATTGAAGAATTTTTCTATTTTTAGCTCTGGCGGCCATCTTGTTAGTCAGAGAGGAATGATTTTAGCTATTTCTTTAGGGAGTCACCTACATCACATTTCTGTGAAGTTTGAATCAAATTGGCCCAAGGGTTAAGGAGGAGTTCGTGTTTGAAGCAAATTTATGATATTTTTTTATTTTTAGCTAAGGCGGCCATTTTGCTCTTCAGAGCAGAACCTTTTGAGCTTTTTTGGTAGATGGTCACCTAAGCAGCATTCCTATGAAGTTTGAATAAAATTGACCCAAGAGAACAGGAGCAATTGTCGTTTAAAGAATTTTTCTATTTTTAGTTCTAGCGGCCATCTTGTTTGTCAGAGCACAACCATTTTAGCTATTTTGGTAGGGAGTCATTCGGGCAACATTCCTGTGAAGTTTGAATCAAATTGGCCCAAGGGTTGAGGAGAAGTTTGTGTTTGAAGCAAATTTACAATGTTTTTCAATTTTAACTATGGCTGCCATTTTGCTCATCAGAGCAATACCGTTTTAGCCATTTTAGTAGAGGGTCACCTAAGCAACATTCCAATGAAGTTTGAATTATTTTGGCCCAAGGGTACAGGAGGAGTTGTCGTTTAAAGAATTTTCTATTTTTAGCTCTGGCAGCCATTTTGTTCTCCGGAGCGGAAACATTTTAGCTATTTTGGTAGTGGGTCACCTAAGCAACATTCCCATAAAGTTTGAATGAAATTGGCCTTAAGGTACATGAGAAGTTGTCGTTTAAAGATT